>CM077289.1:64366099-64368599 GCA_039654925.1 Anguilla pacifica | reverse complement strand
CAGGAGTTAGACACCACATCCAGAGCCCCTGGACCCAGCACGGTCGTGTAGCGCCCTGCAGACCTGGGGTTCTGCGGGAGTTAGACACCACATCCAGAGCCCCTGGACCCAGCACGGTCGTGTAGCGCCCTGCAGACCTGGGGTTCTGCGGGAGTTAGACACCACATCCAGAGCCCCTGGACCCAGCACGGTCATGTAGCGCCCTGCAGACCTGGGGTTCTGCGGGAGTTAGACACCACATCCAGAGCCCCTGGACCCAGCACGGCCATGTAGCACCCTGCAGCCCTGGGGTTCTGCGGGAGTTAGACACCACATCCAGAGCGGTGGCTGGACGCCTCCGGGCTCTTGCGGGTCTTGCATAGATGCACGTACCACATGCAGAGATAGCCGCGCCGTAAAAAGGCTGAGAAGCTTCCGCCAGTCTCTCGTACGAGCCGTGAGCCGTCGACAGATGCTCAGCTTTAATTTTTATAAACCTGGTCTTAGATTTAAGTATTTTAACAAAAAAAAAAAAACGGTGCTTGTTATTAGCAGAGAGACGCGACACTGACGGCAGTACACCTGCTCGTTGTCGTCAGTGAAGAGGAATGTGGATCAGTGGAGGTACAGCCTGGGATACGTGCCTTTGTGGGGTGCGTGTGTTGTGCTGTGCTGTATCGGGTTGTGTTGCTTTCCGGTGTGTGCGTTGTGTGCTCTATGTTGTGTTACGTTACGTGGTATTTACATTACACTGCGTTGCGTAGTGTTGCGCTTAATGGCATTTTAGCTTTTTATCGTGTACTCGAGACGTTGGCGGTAATGCGAACGCGCAACAGTACAGACGTGGCCGTCGGACACAGAAACGAGCGGGCGATTGAAGGTGAAGACAATCAGCAGCACTGCCGTTAGTATGTTTAAAAAAACAAAAAACAAAGGACACTGAGTTTACATGTACAAAGACTGAGTTCCTGAGCATCGGTTCTGGAGCTACTGTGTGGATATAGAGAGCTTATAGAGAGTTTTGGCGGTACATATGAAGGTGAAATGCTTACCTACTGTAACTCTGAATATTTGATAGATGTACTCTTACGGCAGATTCATAAGGCTGAGAAAAAAAAACTTTTTTTTGCTTTTCTCATCTTTTGAGAACGATTCTGTGCCACCACACTGTTCCCATGTTTCTGCCGGTGGCAGCACTGTGGATGTCGGGTAAACATATGAGCTGTTTCTGCTCCAGAGTGAACCTCTTAATCCATTACAAGGAAACTCTGCATGGCCAGGGTTCTGACAGAGGTTATAAACAGACTGCAGGTAACGGGACTGTTTTTGGTCAGACTTTGGGAAAGGAAGGTAGGCCTGAAAGATCCGCTTATTGTCGGCCTCTCTCTGTTCTCTCACAGAGGCTGTCTCACACCTTCTGCTGCTTTCCTTCTGGCTGACTGAGCGCTGGGTTTTTCGCCCCAGGTAAAAATAGACGGGTTCTGCAGTTTATTCTGGATGTAAGTGATCCGGGTTTGGCCTGGATAGAAAAATGATCTTCATCCATTTTTAGGACAATCGGTATCTCTGATTGGCAGAATCAGAGGGCAGTTTTTACATTTTACATTACATTTACGATTTACTTTCTTTTTTTTAAAAAAACATTCTTAAATATTGCTTCATTAAGGCTGCATAAGACCAATCAACTACTTCCTAAAATTTGAGATAATTTAATTAATAAAAGATAATCCACTTTAGAGCTCTGTTTATCCATTTAGAGGCTGAACGTGTATTTAATTAAATAACTCTCCTCAGTAACTTCAGCCACTGAAGGATGAAGAGGTAGCGCTTGGGGCTAAACTGTAGGATTGTGTAGAAGTCAGACTGAGTCGCTTTGGGCAGTGAGGGCTACTGTAACTGTGATCTCACTGTGAAAGAAACAGGTTTCTGAGGGGCGATTGTGTCAGTATAAGATAACAGTGAGGGTATTTCCTAAACTGCAGATTTGGAATGTAAAACTCAGCTCCAGTTACACATGTGACACAGATTATATTCTAGCCGTAGATACTAATATGATCAAGATATGGCAAATTCATAAAAATTAAAATTCAGATATCTCTTCAGCCACATTCTACTGGATCCCTTCAGCAACACTCAGTGATCCACTAGGATCTGCTCTATGAAATGTACTGAACATCTATGTAGAAGCATTTATAAGAATTACAAACATGAGGCCTGTTAGATGCCCTAATGATTGATGGATGCTTCCATACGCAGACAGTTTTTTGTAATAGTATGCTCGCTAACCTTTAAGGGAGAGGAAGGCGGTGTTTTCACCTGAAGCCAGCCTTGCCTGGAGCTCGCCCTTCTGTGTGAGGAACATACAGCGAGCTCTCAGGGCTTCACCGCTCAGAGTCTGTTTGAAGCTCGCCTTCCTTTGGCATCCTTCGCTAAATTATTCATTTACTGACGAAGGCGCTATAAATAGCAACGCAGGAGGAACGGGAGATGCTAGTCTGCCTGTTTTAATGACTCTTCTTGT
>CM077289.1:64341099-64358599 GCA_039654925.1 Anguilla pacifica | reverse complement strand
AGTCTTTGGTTCTACTTTGATTCTATTTTCAGAACTGCCCACTATTATCAACCAGACACAAACACCAGCCAATCAGATACTTCATTAGTGCAGAGTTGGTCACATGACTCTGCCCACCCCCAGTGTACAGACGCACAGAGAATGTGACTGTCCCACACAGTAAGGCCGAGCATCCAGCATCATCATTAAATTTATTACTCACATTTAGCTCATTTTTACAGGGAACCATACAGTCTATCCACAGCATGTGGTTCTGTTCTTCACTTTCCATGACTAATGTAAACACTCGTTTATGCGATTTCAATTCCTACACAATACTTTTCTACAGTTCCAGTGAGCGCCAAACTTCTGATTAGGTTTAACACACTAAATGCGACCAAAAATTGTGAAATAAAAATTAAACGGCATTTAAAATGATGCTTGTTTTAAAGCCAGTGTGCGTTTGCTTAAACATTTAGGACAGTGTCACAGAGGTGAGCCACACTTTAATAGTACTATTGCACCACAGTGTCTAGATTGGATATTCCCCCTGACTGAAATATACTGTTCTCATAACACACTTATTCTGCAGTGGAAAATAGGCCAGTGCCTGAACTGAGCTCTCCTTTGTCACCATCATATTTCACACCTACCCATTACCGCTGTACGGGTGAAATCATGTCACATGATTAGAAAACGTGCGTCCCCAAAAACCGAAGTCCCTCTGAATGCGCCTGTCCGACTGAAATTAAAATCCAGCCCCTCTCAGCGTGACGCTCCAAGTACATCACATTCCTTTTAAACCCAATGCTCCCAGCTTAAGTAAATTCTGTCTCTTCTGAACACGGTCTAATGAATAACATGAGAGAGGAACCCTGAGTGTGGCAGGGAACATCAGCCAATTGAAATTCAGTCCTGTCACCTCCTGTGTCATTTATAGTTGGTGTAAATGCAGGGGAGAGATTGTGCTTGGCTTCGCATCAAGTAGGTCTACAGTGTCTGCACATTGGTCTACACATTGTCTGTCTGCAGTGTTTGTTGCAAACAGGATAATATGAACCACAGTCACTGTTGAACTGAATCTCCCAATGTACAGCAGAACTATGTTGCACAGGTTAGTTCCTACAGGTTTATTCTGCAGCTCGACAGCGCTAAACTTGGGGACGAAGGAACTGGAGGCGCCGTGCGTGCGCTGTTTCCCAGGTTGCGCTTCCTGTTTCTCATGCACACTCTTCTGCACTTTTGTGCACGCTCTTCCTCGGGCACACTCTTATTCATGGTTTGTGCACACTCTTTTTTTGGACTTTGTGCACACTTTTTGTGCACACTTTTTTTGGACTTTGTGCACACTATTTTTGTGCACACTCTTTGTGCAGTCTTCCCTGCGCACTCGTTTTGTGCACGCTCTTACTTGTGCATCAGATTAGTTGAGCTTTGCCCAGTAGCCCAGTAATCAAACCCTGGACAGTAAGGGATGCCCCCCCCCCCGAACACAGGCAGCTGGGGAAACATGAGCGCACGCTCTGCCATCACTTCACACCCTGAAAAATTCTGATCTGCTCACATTTGCTGATCTTTAAACCATCTGAACAGATCCCTCCCCATTACAGTCAAACACATTGAAATGGACTAAATGGACTGCATTTATATAGCGCTTTTATCCAAAGCGCTTTACAATTGATGCCTCTTATTCACCAGAGCAGTTAGGGGTTAGGTGTCTTGCTCAGGGACACTTGGACACACCCAGGGCGGGGATTGAACCGGCAACCTTCTGACTGCTAGATAACCGCTCTTACCTCCTGAGCTATGTCGCCCCCATTGACTAATTTACTTATGACAATGATCCTCCCAATCCCTATGGCCCTTATATGAGCTTATATGATAAAGATCTGACAGTGTACAGTGTCCTAAAGGAGCAGAGTATAGGTGTGTACAGAGATGCAACTTTAAAAGCAGAGTACAAGTGTGTACAGAGGTGTACCTTTAGAAGCAGGGTACAGGTGTGTACAGAGATGTACCTTTAGAAGCAGAGTACAACAGTGTACAGAGATGTAGGCTACCTTTATAAGTGTAGTACAGGTGTGTGTAAAGGTGTTTCTTTAGGAGGGGCCTCCAGGCAGTAAGATCCTATCTTCATCCTCCTCATCACTGTGCCATTGGGACTTTGCTCGCCACTGTTGTCAACAGAGTCGCAAAGGAGAGGCGGTGACACGCGGTGATGTAATCAACATTCTAAATTCTCATAAATGTAAAGCGCGAGGGCTCGGATATTTCACCCCCTCTTCAACCCCCTCTTCCATCGGCGGGAAACGCGCTGTCTGTCCCGCAAGTAAAATAAAATAAACTTCCCGCTAACTAGATTGCAGCCGAGACACATACACAATTTAATCGCAGGAAACTGTTGGATTTTATGCCGCAAGTGTCAGAGCCTCGCGCTCAGGACCGCTGACTGCTCCTTTTCCCGGGTCTGGCAGCGATAATTTCACAAGGATTCATTTCAACTGCTTCAGGGTAGACTGTTGACAATTAAAATCTCTCTCTCTCTCTCTCTCTCTCTCTCTCTCTCTCTCTCTCTCTCTCTCACACACACACACACACACACACACACACACACACGCTCATTGGCACATGCTCGCGCACACATGCACAGATGAAAGGCGCCTAGTTTCATTTCATCACCATTAAGAGCAAAGATGCCCGTTTCGAGCGAGCCACCCTGCGGCGCTTTTTTTGCACCTCGCCTAATTCAGGCCGTATCCGTCGCGCTGGGATCCCAAAGAACATTTGGGTGGAGAGGGAAATTCAGATGCTATGCATACAACTAGTCACCAACACATTAATTCTCCTCAAAGAAAATATCATTTACAACCCCCCACCCCACCCCCTCACCATCAGTCGAATAGTAACTACGCTTAATATCTATAATATGTCATCCCTGCTTAAAGTCACGGGGCGTGTGCATATTTAAGGAAAACATGGAGACGCGGACGTGCAAAGGTGTGATAGCGCCTCTCACCTCCTCGCGGGGGCTTTCGGCGTCTTCCTCGGGAACCGTGGTGGTGCTGCTTTCGCTGGTCGGCGCCGCGGATGCTGGGGACATGGTGGTACTCGTGTAAATAATGAAGCATGGATCACCTCTGAAATTAATAGCTCCGAATCACAGCGCCACGAAAACTCGCCAGCAAACAAATACATTATCCAAGTCAAACCCCTTTTAAATTAATTTTTAAAAACCCCGGTTTAAAAATAAAAAAAAGCTTAGAGCACCCCTTTCCCGGCGCATCCGCTCACGCAGGGCTTCCTTACGGGTTTGTATTTGTTGCATGTCTACGTGTATCCAAGACCAAAAAAAAAAAAAAAAAAAGATTTTGAGAACAAATTGGCTTGATTCAGATATCCGTCCCCGTGTTGCTGTGTGAGAGAAAAGGGTTCGAACGGTTGTACCAACAACGAAAAAAATACATAAATTAGCTACCCCCTCGGTGAAAAGTCATTTCTGTCAGTCGGATTATAATACGGACAAAGACATTCGTGTCAAAGAAAGGTAAAAGCGTTAAGCGCGAGCGCACGTCTCTGGACGGCGTGTAAGGACTACAAATGAGCTGCGTTCGCGAATAAACGGCGTCGCGTGGCTGTTTGCTATCCGCTCCTCGTCAGGTAACCTAATAAATGACGAGACAGCGGCGGCACAGGCAGATTTTTTCCTTTCTGTCGAATTGCATCGGGAGGGGGGAACGTGACCTTGCCAGTATGCTACGGGTTGTCATCAATTCAGTCAGCAACATAAATGTGGCGCTGATCTAGGCAAAACCAAAATAAATTAGTTTTTTTTAGGATGAAACAAAAAATCTGGCTAAAGGCGCTTCCGTAAATGTGATCCTGCTGAGAGGGAACTGCTAATGAGTATTGAAAATACAGAGTTGGCACGCTAAGAGATTTTAATCAATGCAATTCCAATCCTAAAGTGAATAATGATAATAATAATAATAATAATAATAATAATAATAATAATAACAATAATAATAACACACATGTATGTATTTATTTTTTGTCTTTAGGAGATGCTGTGGCCCATGGCAGCCTACTCATCTGTTTCATATCATTTTATTAGAGCCAGCACCAGGAACACACCCCTGAAGTGTTCCAGTTAAAAGGTAGATTTCCTCCACTTTGCCACAAAATTACATTCATAAATCATTGTGCCACATGCTTAGATTTAAAGCTTTGAGTCAGTCATGGTTGCCCAGGTAATTGTCATGCTAGATCCCTGCAGAGTACCAGTTGCCTTCAGTGAGGGATAAGACTCCTTCCAATCAGCGCTAGGTCTCCTGTAGTACAGTGTAACCTGTAGCGTCAGAGCTAGCTCTGTATTGTAGTACTATGTAGCCTGTAAACATATAGCATCAGGGTTACTTATCTACTGTAGTACAAGGCTATGTAGACTGTAAGCCTGTAGCATCAGTGCTAGCTCTCCTGTAGTACAGTGTAGCCTGTAGCACCAGGGATCGCCCTACTGTATCACTGTGTGGTGAATGTGAAAAAAGTTTTTAAAATGATTTGTAACTAAATAAAATTTTCCCACTACTATTCTGCGAAAGGAATAGAGAAGAATTCACCTCAAGGAACGAGCAGAATTGCCAGTCTGTGCACTGACTAATGATTGTCCCCAGTGGGCAGTTGGAGGGTTGGGTTTGATTCAAATTTTCCTCCTCCTGCTGGACAGTCCCCTGGGACCAGTTATGCAACAGAAGCCGATTGGCTGTCATACCAACGTAAATGGGACTAGACCATATATGCAGTGCCTGGCTGCAGAAGACATCATTTGGCCTAGTCGCCGAACTGCAATACTGGGAGCTGTTTTCATGTGAACACCTCATTTAAGACCGTGCCTTCTTAAACGTGCTTTACACCACATTGATAATAATGCAGTAGTGGCAACTTGCTTAAACCTGTCATGCAGAGCTAATGACAAACTGGCTGGAAGGTGGCTTTGTCATGACCTTTGACCTCTCTGGCTCATGCAGTCCAGTCCAGACTGTCCCAGGGAGGCAGCCGGACCAGCATGGCGCTCTTTGCCCAGCTTGTAGTCTGGCGGGACGTCTTTACCGAGGCAGCGGGAAACTGACAGACGGGCCGAGCGTCATCCCCGTGGAGACAGCGAGGGGTATGAGTTCTGCCTCTCTGAGTCACCCAGCTGGACTCTGTGCTCAAGGCCTCAAAAAGAGCTGTTTCAGAACGTAGGCTGTTGCTTTAGGTGTGTTCCTGTTAGAGAGCTTTATATTGAAGTCTTCTCTTGTTTTTAACCTATGGAATAAAAAATTTAAAATTTCTCTGAAAATCTGGCCTTGAAACTCTAAACTTGAAAGGTGTAATGACACCTGAAAGACAGGTGACAAAAAAATTGAGAATTTATAAAATAGTATTCCTAATGATTAGCGTCCCCTTCTGGTCATTGATAGAAAAACATGACAGCCAGCAGGGGAATGGGTTTAAAAAAAAAGTTAAACTTGAATTTGCCTCAGTGGAAGATTTACTGCTTCAGTGTTGCACATTTCACTGTAAGTTTGCACTGCAGTGCTCTTGTGTTCCAGAGGCATTTTCTTCACGCCCATTAGCTTGCGGGCTTCTTCGTTACTGCTGTTCCGTGTTGAATAAAGGCGGCCCTGCGCTAAACGTACCCGGCTTATTTGCAGTTATTTATAAACTGCAGAATATTTGTGTCTCACCACCCACCAGCACTGCAGGTAACCTGCTATGTACAGTTTTATGAGTGCTGTTGCTTTTGCTATCAGCAAACGTGATGTTCTTTTAAAAAACAATAAACTATTTGATGTGCAGTTATTAAAATATCAATTTTAAATGTATGGTAATGGCATACGAGAGAATATGTAGACCCAGTCAGTCCATCTAAACCCACAAACATTATCACACCATCCCACGCGCCAACACACAACAGCCCTCTAGGAATTTAGTTTCCACTAAGAACACCAACACCCACTGCTTACATGCGTACTCAGAAGGAGGTGTGAGATTTCTGAAATATATTTATTAATATCATAATAAAAATTAATGTGGTGTGTGAACTTGAATGTGGTGAAGTAATTTAATGTAGTGGCAGTTGGTTTTGATGGAAGGGATTATAGCTCAAAAATCGTCATGTTTGAAATTAGTGATAGAACAGACTGCAGTAGTTTGTGTAGTCCACAAGGGGGAAGTATTGTTCCAAGATTAACTAACATCCTAACTTCAAATTTTTAGTGTGATTTTATACGTCGTTCGTAAAACACTTTCTATGTTATGACACACACTTAATTGTTTGGATTATTTATTAGTAAAGGTCTACAGAGTACTGCTGTAAAAATAAATAAAATGTTGCACATGTATTTCTCAGTAAAATATATGAGTAATGTTTATAAATAGGTTTTAGTTCCTCCTTTTGAGAAATCCAAGCTGCCGTGTTCTAAACATGTTGCAGTTTGTTCAGGACACATTTTGAAACTCCAGCAAGTTAAGCTGAGCAGCATTACACATAGTACGTGAGAAATCAAAACCGCAAACATGATGTTCTGGCAGAACTGACCATCAGAAACTGAAGCCAATTCAGCTAGTCTCAGCCTAGAAATACCCAAACAAGATTCTCAAATTAACCCAGATACCGAGCTCCTGCTTTCCTTTCCTCCTCTCTGAGTCTGAATAACAGGAGTTTCCAGGCCTCAGGGTTTCCTGTAACTGAGGACTGAAAGACGGTAAGGACACATATTTCATATCACTGTTCATAATTCAGCCTACAAAGACATGGTATTTAAAAAAAAAACTACAATGACCATGCACTCTAAAATTGCTCATGTTCTTCCTGGATTGGGCCTCCTGCTGCTGGGAAACCCTGTAATTGCTGAAGCTGGTGCTGTCCCACCGGCACCCGTCCCCCACTGCTGAAGGGCTCTGTTAATGACGTCAACTGTGACGGCCCATCGTGAAAGGAACGCCTAAATCACAGGGGGCAGTTAGAACAGTGACCCTGACCCCCATCTGCCCACCCCAGCCTTATGGAACTGAAGCATGACTGTGTCAGACCCTAAAGCAGGACCCCAGATGGAGTTAGTAACATATCACCACAGCACTGACAGTGATAAAAATTATTTTGAGTGAGGAAGGGATTCAGTTCTGCACTGGCAGAAAGGATGTTGTTTGTCTTCACAGAAATGTGAATGAATACTTGTTCCAACAAATGTTCTGCGCTCTGGGTAAGCTTCCTTGCATTACAGTCGTTTTTTTAATTTATTTTTTTAAATCCAGAACATAGTTACTTCTCAAATCGGCCAATGTTTTTGTTCGGTTCCAAAGATGCAGTATCAATGTGTTTAAACTTGGCCTTGATAATGACCCTGAAAATAACGCACACAAAATGTCCTTTCATAAAAGGAGAATCTACGCTGTTAAGAATCTTAATTTCGACACGAGACAGCCGTGAGACTTCGTTCCTGAATAGGAGAGGTCAAAAATCCAGTTGAACCGGGGGAGTCCGCGGCCCTGGCATGCTTGTAATCCGAGCGCATACCACTCCCTCCGGGAATTCCCCACGAAAACAAAAACAGCCTGCCTGCGCGAGCCTCTGCGCAGTCCTTCGAGTGTCAGGCAACGCTGAAGTTATCGCGTTACCGCTCACGTGCTTGGGTCTGTCTAAACGGTCGTGTTCGGAAGCTGAGAGACGGAGAATTAGATGCCTCTCGGCGATTTTTATAGTTTGGTTGTGTATTAATAAGTGGATAGGACCGACTTTTTTTTTTTAATCGGCAAGGACACACATTTTAGTGTTGGAACTGAAAGTCGAATTTAGTAGCCTATTTTAAAGTGTAGCCGGCTTGTGAGCAGGGGAAAAGAGAAGCTCTATGAAACGCAACGTTTCGGTCGTTCGTTTTCAGAGAACTGCGTCTGTTTCTCTGATGAGGTCGACCTCAAATACTCCGGGCTACCCCGCACCTCGAAACAGGTAGAACTTTTGCAATTTAAAAGTTACTGCATCTTGCAACCTGACATGGCGAACAGCGACTACGAAAAGAGGAAAGTGGATCTATCCGAGGACGGTCAAATTGACTCTGGTATCGACTCGTTCAGGTCTCTAAACAAGGATTACCAGTGTATTAAACCGACACAAGGATCGAATGCCGAGGACAATGAGGGCAACAACGACAAATTGGACAGTGTGAGCGGGGACCGCTTGGACTCGGCGTACGGTTCATCGTCGCTCACAGTTGACAGTCTGAACGAGATAATCCAGAGTTGCAGCATTTCGGAACAACCTGAATCGGAAAACCCGGAGTCCTGCAGTGAACAGGAAGTAAACCTAACTACGGTCACTGAGGATGGAGACACGTACGTATTTTTATATTTCATTTGTATATGGTTCATTGAATGAGAATCTCTAAATATATTAACATATTCGACTTTATTTATTGTTTGGTGATTAGCTTCATGTTTTTTACACGGACTTACTTTATGTGGTTTCATGATTCATAACTTAAAAAATCTTAATAATATTAGTAAAAATGTTGTTGGAACATTTGGCTGAATTATTTTTTTTTTTGAGAATGTTGAAAAAAGAATATTGCTGTTTATGAAGTAACTGCATGGGATTCATTGATGAGTAAACATCAAAAGAACCTGCAACATGTTACCTGAGAATAGCATTCCTTCATTATGGACAGTCACCGGAGTAATTCCAGTTTGTAGGTGGGTCGGTAGTTTTCCTCAGATATTTTTAGAAAACACATTTTTTTAACGCCAGATCTTTGCATTAAAATAGTTATTTTAATGGCATCCGTTCGTTGCCCCGTTTATTATAAGCAATCGTGTTAATTTAAGCGAAGTAGCAACTAGGTCAGCCGTTTTTTTTGTTTTTTTGGTAATCGGACAATTATACGTAACATTACGTGAGACATTGAGCTCATCGGCTTTAAATAATTCTGCGAAGAACAGTTGACAAAGACAATTATAGACGATGGATACCAACAGTCTATTCCACAAGACTCAGATTGGCAGTTGCCTGCCCATATAAGGGCAGTCCACTGTGAAACCTCTGAATTTTTCTGTATCTATCGGTCCGCATTACACCTTCAGGAATGTTAGGCCATATCTGAAGGCTGAGCAGAGTTAGAGACTCGGAAGCTTTCCCTCCAGTGTGCGCGTTGGCGCGCGCTTGCCATATAGTTACTCGACACGCGGCTAACTTCGTGCAGAATGACTGTTTTTTTAACGAGAAGGATGCCATTTCCACCAGTTATCTCTGGCGCTGCTGCTTTTGTCTAGCAGTGCGAAAAGCATGAAGTAACTTTAAACAAGTTGGAAGTGTAGGACACCCACACACGCACACAGTGTTGAATCACTTGATATTTTTATGATGTGGACTTTAGTATGGTTTCCCTGTAAGATGTGATGATGGGACAAGGGACCTGCATTCTTCCCAAAACAAAACAAAAAAAAAACATGTTCAGCTGGTTGGATGACTATCCTTCCCAGAGCTCATTGAGTGCTCCTCCACAGTCTGGCCATAGACAGGAGAAGCAGAATCCCTGCTCTGAGTGCAGTTCTGCAAACAGCAGAAGTGCACATTGCATTGATTCAAAATCACAGGGAGGCGGTTGGGAGCTACTCAAGCTTGAATGGCTTTGGTAAAATATCGCATAGGTAGCCTTCATCTTCATCCTCAAATATTTTTATGATTCAGACGATAAGTACGCTGGGTCCTGAGTGACTGAACTGCGTGTTATTGTCCTCATAGTGTGTGTGTGTGTGTGTGTGTAAAAGGGTGTAAACACCTTTCAGCTGAACCCGGGACCAGGGTCGTGACGATCTTTCTCAGGGTGTGATGTTTTCTTAGAAGTCAGGCCGAGTGGAACCACAGGCCCGTCTGTGACGGCCGAGGCGACTCTGTGTGTTTTCGCGAGTCGCGCTCTGTTTTTTCCCCCCTTGCTGAGTGGAAGGAAGATTAAAACGTTGCGCTTGCTGACGTGGACGGCTGCCCCGCCCAGCTTTTTAGGTCATGAAGTTCGCTGATGGGAAACTGTTGGCTCAAGGGGACGGGGGAGGGAGGGCTGCAAAATGTCTGGTGCCGTCCATGGGGCAGTCATATTGGACCCCCCCTCCCCCCCCAGCCAGCACGTGCAGGGGTTCAGTCACCATGGCGATTCTAAGCTGCGTTCCCTCTCCGCTCTCCCCCTGCCTGAATAAAGCAGGACATGCAGCTGCAGGGCAGACTGTCCCTTAGGGGAACACGTTAGCAGCTGCAGAGACAGGGGGACGTGTTATGGGGTCGCACTGAAAGGGGGACGTGTTAGGGAGGCGCACTGAAAGGGGGACGTGTTATGGGGGCGCACTGGAAGGGGGACGTGTTAGGGGGTCGCACTGAAAGGGGGACGTGTTAGGGAGGCGCACTGAAAGGGGGACGTGTTATGGGGGCGCACTGGAAGGGGGACGTGTTAGGGGGGTGCACTGAAAGGGGGATGTGTTAGGAGGGCGGACTGAAAGGGGGAGGTGTTAGGGGGTCTCACTGAAAGGGGGACGTGTTAGGGGGGCACACTGAAAGGGGGACGTGTTAGGGAGGCGCACACATTGGCAGGTCTACACCATGCAACATTCGGATGCTGTGCTTCTGGTATCAGAGAGTCTTCTAATTCTGGATCGCTGAGACAGGTCTTCATCAGAGATCTTCATCAGCACATAATATAATGCGCGTTTGAGCCAAGACAAAAAAGGGTCTTGACACATCCTGCTTATACTCTGCAGTGTGAGTGAGTGAGTGAGTAGGTGTGAGGTTGAGTGAGTGGGTGGGTCTATGTATATGTATACGTGTGTGCGTGTGAGAGAGAGAGAGAGTGTGTGCGTTAGAACTCATTCATTGACGCAGACTTAGTCAGGGCGAGAGGACGCACTGAGCATGTGCAGCTGCCAGGGGGAATTCCGCTGGATTTCTGTTCTTCTGCTTTCTGAGTAAAACAAACCACAGCAGCACAAATTCTCCCTCACGCACACGCACACAAACACACACACACACACACACACACACACACAAAAGCAAATCCTCATCTGAATGGCTGAAAATAAACAGAATTGAAGTGCTTGAGTGGTCTAGTCAAAGTCCTCATTTGAAACCAACAGAGATGCTGTGGCAGGACCTGAAACAAGTTCAGTTCATGCTCAAAAATCTACAAATTTGTCTGAATTAAAGCAGTTCTGCAAGGAGGAGTGGGCTAAAATTCATCCACAGTGACGCAAAACACTGATATCAAATTATAGGAAGCGTTTGGTTGCAGTTCTTGCTGTTAAAGGTGGTGCAACCAGTTATTAAGTTTATGGGAGCAGTCACTTTTTCACATAGGTAATGTGAGTGTTTGATAACCTTTAATCAATAAATAAATAAGTAATAACTTTAAAAAATGTGTTTTGTGTTTGCTTGGGTTCCCTTTCTCTAATACTTTAGTTTGTCTAAAGATCTGAAACCATTCAGTGTGACAAATATGCAATAATAGAGAAAATCAGGAAAGGGGCAAATACTTTTTCACAGCACTGTATGCACACACACACACACACACACACACAGTCTCACACATACGCATGCACGCACACACACACACATGCACACACACGCACACACACGCACACATACACACACACACACACACACACACACGCATACATACACACACACACACACACACGCACACATACACACACACACACACACCTGATCGTATCAGAGCCGTGTTCTGGGGACATTCCCGTCACTGAGGCAGTCAGGAAAAACAAACTTCCGTTTGGGTTACCATGGAGATCTCGCACAGGCTTATTCCAGAAGGACCTAACCCATTAAGAAACAGGGAGGGGACGTGAGTGTGGATGCTATTTTTTCAGGGGTTTGGTGCTCTGTGGGGACCCCACAGAATGGTTCTGGAACCAGTGAACCCCAGTGTTCCATAACAAACTTAAAGAAGCGTTCGTTCCTGATTATGAAAAGGGATCTTTGGATGTATTTCATGTTTCTCAGTACTCAGTGTGTGAACGTTAAACAGCACAGTTACAGCCCAGAGACCGGTGTCGACCGCTTTGTTAGCTTTGTCATTTTATGAACATTACACCAGACAGTGGTTGGCTAGTCACTCTTTTCATATTACAACTCAGCAAAACAGACAGTATGCTGTTGCTACCTAGCCTTTGTTCTAGGCCAGTTGTATGTTAAGGGAGTTTGCGATCAAATTTAATAATTATATTGAAGATCTAAAAGCCAACCAAAATTTAGCAACAAAGCAGCACACTAACATTGGGCCTCATTCACAAAACATGCGTACGATTTGATTGTAAAGTGCATTGTAAGAACGTTTCCACGAAAATTTCTGCATTTGTAATTTTTTTATTATCTGTACTTATTCATGGCTGTTTCCTTCTGCTAATCACATGAACAGGATTGTGCATAAGATTTACAAGCAGCCAGCATTCATCATTTCACACACCTGGGATATGCACAAAAACAAAAAGGTCTGCTCATGCGTCATGAATCCCATATTGGTTTTTTGTAGGAACATTTTTAAGAACAAAAGTAAGAATAATTTAAGAAAAGTTTTTGTGACTGAGGCCCATTGTGTCTGCTGTTCCTCATTACTATTCTACCAGTGGAAGGTTCTGGAAATATTCTTTGCCACTTAATGTTCTGGTCCTGCGTACATCCTGTGAATTTTATGACCACTAGGAAGAACCTTCTCTTCTTGTTTTAGCCTTTGGCTGGTTTATTTTCTACCGGAGGAAGATGGTGTACTTCTCGTTTTGAGGTGTTTTGGAACGGGCCTTTCCACTGAAGGCCTGCTTCCTCATTGGGCGGCCTACTGAAGTTCCGTTGTTGTGTAATTTCTGAGTCGCTGGAGTATCCAGTAACCCAGCACACAGTTCGTTTGCTGTTTTTTTTCACTGTGATTTT
Organism: Anguilla pacifica; assembly: GCA_039654925.1. Classification (NCBI taxonomy): domain Eukaryota; kingdom Metazoa; phylum Chordata; class Actinopteri; order Anguilliformes; family Anguillidae; genus Anguilla; species Anguilla pacifica. The sequence goes on along the minus strand of CM077289.1, from coordinate 64,345,656 downwards.
CTCTGTGAATTCATTTCAGAAGGTCATTCTGTTGAACTGTGGGTTTAATTTTCCATGTTCCATGTTATTTTCTTTTTTTTGTTTATGATGTTCTCACGTCCTTTGTGTTTCCAGAATCTTACACCTTGCAATAATCCATGAAGAGGAGGACTTTGCTCATCACCTGATCAAGCACTTTCCAAAGGACATCCTGGACATTCAGAATAATTTGTATCAGGTTGGTGTCCGTAGTTACCACACACACTCAACAAATGTGGAAGATGCTGAAGAATCTCTGTTCTGCACGGGCTTGTTTGTTTTTAGGCCTACTGGAACTACCAAAAAAACAAACATTTTATATTTTCAGATGGAATTACTGGTCAATTCCATCTGAAAATTGGTCAAATTTCCAACAGGTGTTTTTTTTTCTGAGAACAAAAACAAAAAAACAAAAACCACATGCAAAACATTATATTTTATTTTGGGGTGGTGTGACTGGGCTAAGGACCTTAGATTCAGGGTTTGGGGAGATTTGAAAGTAGCTGGGTGTGAGATGACTGTGTTGCATTATGGGTAATGGGAAAGGGTGTGAGACTGCGAAGCTGGCGCAGTCAGCATGTAAGAGCTTGACTCATCACACTGCTTCAGCTTCTGTGTGTGTGTGTGTGAGAGAGTGTGTGTGTCTGTGCACACGCACGTGTGTGTGTGAGAGAGAGTCTGTGTGTGTGTGTGTGTGTGTGTGAGAGAGAGTGTCTATGTGTGTGTGTGTGTGTGTGTGTGAGAGAGAGTCTGTGTGTGTGTGTGTGTTATGAGTGTGTGTGTGAGAGAGGGTGTGTGTGTGTGCGCGTGTGCGTGTGTGAGAGAGAGTGTCTATGTGTGTGTGTGTGTGTGTGTGAGAGAGAGAGAGTGTGTGTGTGCATGTGTGAGAGAGAGTGTCTGTGTGCGTGTGTGTGAGAGAGAGAGAGTGTGTGTGTGTGTGTGTGCGCGCGTGTGTGTGAGAGAGTGTGTTTGTGTGTATGTGTGCACCGGCGTGTGTGTGTGTGTGTGTGTGTGTGAGAGACAGAGAGAGAGGGAGTGCCTGTGTGTGTGTGTGTTATGAGTGTGTGTGTGAAAGAGTGTGTGTGTGTGTATTACTTCAGCAGACAGCCATGTGGGGTGATGCTTATTGTAGGTTCAGATGCAATCTAACCACAGTGAACCCTGACTCACAAAATGAAGCTGTTCTCTGTTACTTTAGTGATGAGGTAAACAAGGAGTAAAACCTGCCAACTCTTCACTTTCTGCATGTTCTTCTTTTAGCTGTGTCTTAGCTGATACTTACATTTTTGGCATTATTTTCTTCTTCTTTTTTACATTTTAGTGTTTTTAGTGATCTCGTACTTGTACTGTTTGTGCCTGTGTCATGCGATTCTGTATTTCCTAGTTTGAATATGTCTTGTTTTTAAACCTGCAACCAAATTGAAGTTTGACTTGACTTGACTGGATTTCCCAGGGTTTAAGTGTACATCAGACAGAGCAGGGTAGAAGGGTATGAGGGTATTTGAGGGTATGACAGTGTATGAGGGTGTATGAGTGTATATGAGGGGGTATGAGAGTATAAGGGTATATGAGGTGACTTTGTACCCTCTTGTTTTCGGGGTACCAGACGCCCCTGCACCTGGCGACCTTCCTGAACTGCCCGTCGGTGGTGCGGTGGCTGGTGGAGCGGAAGGCCAGCCTGGAGCTGCAGGACCAGGAGGGGAACACCCCGCTGCACCTGGCCTGCGATCAGGGGCGCAACGACTGCGCCTCAGAAATGAGCACCCACACGCCCCCCTGCCAGCTCAGCGTCGCCATGGAGATGCAGAACTGGAGAGGTGAGGGGGCCGGATTCCTGCCGGAGCTCGTACCCGATTGGCTGTTTTTGTTATTTGTTTATTTTGTGATATTAATCTCAGTCAAATATTTGTTTATTGAACAGATATTCTACTCTGTCACAGTCTATTCTTTATAAGTAACTCATGTGTAAGTTATTATATATATATATTTTTTATTATATTGATTTTCTTTTTTATGTGAGTAGTTCTGCATTCAGGGTGTGTCATCAGTGTGGGCAGGGCCTAGCTGTCTCTGATTGGCTGCATTCAGAGAGGCGGGGTCTTATGCTCTGGCCATTCTGAGCAAGCCAGGGTAATTGCTGAAGCCTAAATGCATTAGAAGTCCATCATGAAAATGCCTCTCAGTTTGAATCCCACTGTTCTGGTTGCTGGTGTGATTGCACACCTTTGTGGCCCCCCCCCCCTCCGCCCCGTGTGCACTGAGAGGAATCTGCATCTGAAATGAAAAACTGTCCCCTTTCAGGACAGACCTGCCTGCACCTGGCAACCCAACGCAGGAACCACCGCATGGTGAAGCTCCTGCTGAAGAAAGGGGCTAAACTAAATATGCAGGTGAGCTTAAAACTCAGGTGTGCTTAACACTCAGGTGTGCTTAACGTGCAGGTGAGCTTAACACGCAGGTGTGCTTAACGTGCAGGTGAGCTTAACACGCAGGTGTGCTTAACGTGCAGGTGAGCTTAACACCCAGGTGAGTTTAACACTCAGGTGTGCTTAACACTCAGGTGTGCTTAACGTGCAGGTGAGCTTAACACGCAGGTGTGCTTAACGTGCAGGTGAGCTTAACACCCAGGTGAGTTTAACACTCAGGTGTGCTTAACGTGCAGGTGAGCTTAACACGCAGGTGAGATTAACACTCAGGTGTGCTTAACGTGCAGGTGAGTTTAACACGCAGGTGAGTTTAACGTGCAGGTGAGCTTAACACCCAGGTGAGTTTAACACTCAGGTGTGCTTAACGTGCAGGTGAGCTTAACACGCAGGTGAGTTTAACATGCAGGTGAGCTTAACCTGGAACACACAGGTGGGCTTGACCTTTAAATCACAGCTGAGCTCCAGCTTTAACACACAGGTGAGCTGGACATGCAGCTCAGCGCTTAAGGTGTTGCCAAGGTTGACGTCTTCAGGTTGTTTATTTCTCCCTGCCCCCCCCCCCCCCCCCCCCCGGTGTGTGTTCAGGACGGGACGAGTGGGAAGACCGCGCTGCACATGGCGGTGGAGCTCCAGGACGTGCAGCTGGTCAAGCTCCTGCTGAACAAGGGCGCCAACGTGGACGCGGCCATGTTTAACGGCTGCACCCCGCTGCACCTGGCCGTGGGGCGGCAGGACGCTGCCACCACCCTGCTGCTCTGCCAGTCCGGCGCCGACCAGATGCTCAAGAACATGGAGGACGAGACCGCGCTGGACCTCGCCGACGGGAACGACAGCGTACGTCCCGCCCCTGCGCCGTCCGCTACCGGCAGTTTTTCCCGCCAAAATCGCTGTCGGCCATCAACAAAATACAGAGGTGTACCCTCTGGGTAATTTCATCGATGTTATCGATACACCTCTGTATTTTGTTAGCTGGTACAACCTGCCTCTAATCTCTCACACTAGCCACACAGCGTTTTATCATTTGTATAGCTACTGCTATAGCTCGCTATAATACATGCGATTTTAGGTTGCATTGCTCCACCCCCCTGCTGGTCAAGCTAAAGTACTGCATATGTATTATTTTTGGCTAGTTACACACCGTTTTGGTAAACTATAGGTAGCTAGCATTGGACTAGCGGGCAAACTGTAATCTCCAGTCAGTGCCTGAGTTGCCAGCTCACAGGGAGGAGATACTCCCTGCAGTGATCGAACACTGTGGGACCTTCTCCGTTAGGTGAACCCAGAGTCATCACCATTAAACAAAACAACCATGTTTATTTTCACTTCATTTCCAAGTAGTTGAGCAGATCTTTATTACTGAAACACAGCAGGTTTTTACAATAACTATTAGCTTTGGGATTAGAGGGGTTCATGGAATTGTTTTTTTTAAAATACAGAGTCCAGTGTGAGATGTCTTCTCAAACTCTTGTTCCCCCTCTTGTCTTGCAGATCCTGGCCATCTTTCCTTTCGATGACATTCAGATCTCTGGCCGGTCCGTCATGGAGATGAAGTTCTGACGGACTGGGAGACTGTGGACGTGTGTTTGTACAGAAGTCACCAGCCCCAGCACTGCCAAGGAGTTCTGAACCGAGCTGAACCGAGCTGAACCGGTTGTGAATTGAGTGCTCCACTGGGTCTTTACCTGTGCAGAATTGTGAAATTACTGTTGAATGGAATGGATCTCACAGCAGAGATAAGCCTTTGGTCTTAGAAGCGAGTGTTTAACATTTGGGATGCAGAAGTGGTTCCCCGCTCCTCGTCAGGTTTTGGCAGAGAGAAGAGTGGAAGGCTGGGATGTAAAAAAAAAAAAAAAAAAAAAAGAACCTTTTTCTTATTTTTAGTTTTGAGTGTGACTGTGTTCCTCCTCCCTGTGAGACACACAGACACACACACACACACACACACACTGCCCCCCGCCAGTGCTCCTGTCATAAACCGCCCACACATCTGCACAAACAGCGTCACCTGCTCTGAGCACATATGTGTCAGGAATCGCTGCATCACAGTTAAAGGAATTTCCCGGACCTGTACAAGCTTAGTGTGCTAATGAGTTGTTTTTAATAGCTTTTTGCG
>CM077289.1:64088599-64336099 GCA_039654925.1 Anguilla pacifica | reverse complement strand
CCTTTCCTTTCAAAGGGAAGAAAAGAAAAGGCTGATGAAGGTCTATGAGATGGAAAAAAATGTTTTTGCCAATATCACAGTGTGCAGTTATTTTTATTCAAAGGAAAGAAAAGACAAGTAGTGAGGTGTTTGGATATAACGCTTTCATTGTCTGAAAATCCAAAATGTTTAAATCTTTGATTGATAATAATTCTTCCACACGTTTTAAAATATATTTTATCTATTTACAGCGACCAACTTAACCAATGCTCCTAAACCTGCCTCAGTGAAATAAAAAATAAAAATACTGCAGTTCGAAGCAAATACTTATATACTTAGCTAGTTGGGCTTTGTCCATTTCTAGAAATCATAGATATCTCTCTTGGCGATTGAGATTGAAGATGACATGTACTGGAGGCTGTGTGTGCTGTATAGTATAAGCGTTGCTCAGTTGCAAGTACTACAGCTAAGATGAGAGTCCAGATGCTTCTGAAGAGCGAGAGGAGGCTGTGCCTGTGTTGCTGCTGGTTATTTGTGAGTGAATGTGCTGTAATGTGATGTAAAAGGCTGGTAGATGGACAGGCAGCCAGAAGCTCCAGGACACCGGCCAGGAAGCAGCTCAATGCTTGTCTGTCTGTTCTGAAATATGGTTTATTTACAGAAGCACATTAACACCGCTTTTCCACTGGGTTTGCTGTGTGAGTTTCAGGGCTGACCAGTTGGTTGGGCAGTGGAGCATACCATTGGGCAGCAGGGCGGGGGGAGAACTCCTGCATTCGCCGTGTTGAAGGCCCAGTGCTGCTGTAACTGATTGGCTGTTTAAGCCTCAGTGCTGCTGTAGCTGATTGGCTGTGAGGCTCTGTGCTGCTATAGCTGATTGGCTGTTTGAGGCTCAGTCCTGTTGTCGCTGATTGGCTGTTGAAGGCTCAGTGCTGCTGTAGCTGATTGGCTGTTTGAGGCTCAGTGCTGCTGTAGCTGATTGGCTGTTTGAGGCTCAGTGCTGCTGTAGCTGATTGGCTGTTTGAGGCTCTGTCCTGTTGTCGCTGATTGGCTGTTGAAGGCTCAGTGCTGCTGTAGCTGATTGGCTGTTTGAGGCTCAGTGCTGCTGTAGCTGATTGGCTGTTTGAGGCTCAGTGCTGCTGTAGCTGATTGGCTGTTTGAGGCTCAGTGCTGCTGTAGCTGATTGGCTGTTTGAGGCTCAGTGCTGCTGTAGCTGATTGGCTGTTTGAGGCTCAGTGCTGCTGTAGCTGATTGGCTGTTTGAGGCTCAGTGCTGCTGTAGCTGATTGGCTGTTTGAGGCTCAGTGCTGCTGTAGCTGATTGGCTGTTTGAGGCTCAGTGCTGCTGTAGCTGATTGGCTGTTTGAGGCTCAGTGCTGCTGTAGCTGATTGGCTGTTTGAGGCTCAGTGCTGCTGTAGCTGATTGGCTGTTTGAGGCTCAGTGCTGCTGTAGCTGATTGGCTGTTTGAGGCTCAGTGCTGCTGTAGCTGAAGGTCTCCTCAGTACACAAAGAGCCTCTGTTGGAGCCGGCTTGGCCTCGAGAGAGAAGGTCTGTGCAGAGTGTGGGGCGATCGCTCGCTGCAGGTAACCGTTCATTTCCCAGCCGCATGACTGGGGGGGTAGGGAGTTTGAGGGGGGGGGGGCGAGGGCGGGGGGGGTGGGGGTGTGGCTTTCGCTCCGCCAGGGGGTGGCTCTCTCAGGGTCGGGTCACTACCATAGCAATCAGTAACAGCTAGGAGTAGTAGTCTGCTGTGGTAAGAGTGGGTTGTATGATGTAATCTCTGTTCTCCCTGCCACCAATCGCAGAACAGGAACCCCCCCCCCCCCCCCCAAAATAGAAGCTCAATTAAAAAGTGGTTTCCTCTGCTACTTAGTGATCGATGGCTAATTTCAGGCTGTAGCTGGTGGGTTTTTAAAAGGATAATAAATAAATGCTAATTATCAGCACCATAATGGCATTTAAAATGGACTGAAGTTTTGGCCTGGTTGTGCTCTGGGTTTGTTTTGTGACCGCTTCCCCTGTTCTCTGTGTTGTGCATGGCTGTCCATGTGGATTTAACCCCTGCTCTGCTGGATTGTTTGGCACAGTAATGGCCTGAGCAGCTTAAACTGCCACACACTGGGTGAGCTGGTGCCATATTTGCATCCCTGGAGATGTAGTCTAATGGCACACACTGTGTATCTAGGCCTACATGGACCGTGGTCACAGAGATGTAGAAAAGAGACCTAACCTGATTTGCTTCAGCAGTTTTAAATGAGAAGGGTACAGGGTGGTATGGCTGCTTAGTCTCAGCAGTTAGTCATGAAGAGGGTAGAGGGTGGTATGGCTGAAGTTTCTTTAGATTTCACATGGGTGTATGTGAATGGATTACAGAATGATGTCACTTCCTGTTTCTCCCCCCCGCAGCGTTTGGCGTGGGCTGGCGTTGGCGCTGCTCCCCGTCACCATGGCGCTGGAGGACCAGGCGTCAGTGCTGGAGGACTGGAGGGACATCTGGCTCTTCCGCTTCTTCCTGAACGTGCTGGGCTACGCCACCATCGTCGTCCCCGGTTACCTCCTCATCAGATACTTCAAACGGATCGGCTACTTGGAGACAGGTTAGAGCAGGGGGTTGGGGGGGGGGGGGGGGTGTGGGGGGGAGTGGTGGTGGTGTGGGGTACGGGGGTGGCTGAGGGGTTAAGATTGCAAGGGTTCTCTCCCTCCCTCCAAGTGCAGTGACATCCCACTCAGTTAACCCCTAAAACCCTTATATTTGTACCCTCTAACTCCTAAACCTTCAACCCCTAAACCACTAACCCTTAACCATTAGCCCTTAGCCCCTTATACCTTTAAACCTGACCTTTAAAACCGTACCCCATGAACCTTTAACCCTCGACCCCTGACCCCTGGCCGGATGTGGGCCTCTGAGCCTGGTGTCTGTGATTGGCAGGTCGTGGCCTGTGTTTCCCGGTGATAAAGGCCTGTGTGTTTGGGAGCGAATCCAAGTCGGGGCTGCTGGACGATCCTTCGGCTCCGCCCAGAAACGAAGCAGAGTCCTCCTCGTCTACCAGACAAGCTCTGAAGCTCCTGTTTTGCGCTGTGGGGCTGCAGGTGTGTGACTGTGTGTGACTGTGTGTGACTGTGTCTGTGTGTGACTGTGTGTGAGTGTGTGTGTGTGTGTGTGTGTGTGACTGTGTGTGACTGTGTGTGACTGTGTGTGACTGTGTCTGTGTGTGACTGTGTGTGACTGTGTGTGAGTGTGAGTGTGAGTGTGTGTGACTGTGTGTGAGAGTGTGTGAGAGTGTGAGTGTGTGTGACTGTGTGTGAGTGTGAGTGTGTGTGACTGTGTGTGAGTGTGTCTGTGTGTGAGTGTGAGTGTGTGTGACTGTGTGTGAGTGTGAGTGTGTGTGACTGTGTGTGAGTGTGTCTGTGTGTGAGTGTGAGTGTGACTGTGTGTGAGTGTGTGTGTGTGTGTGACTGTGTGTGACTGTGTGTGTGAGTGTGAGTGTGTGTGTGAGTGTGTGTGTGAGTGTGACTGTGTGTGACTGTGTCTGAGTGTGAGTGTGAGTGTGAGTGTGTGTGACTGTGTGTGTGAGTGTGAGTGTGTGTGAGTGTGTGTGTGTGTGTGTGTGTGACTGTGTGTGTGAGTGAGTGTGTGTGTGTGTGTGTGTGTGTGTGTGTGTGTGACTGTGTGTGACTGTGTGTGACTGTGTGTGTGAGTGTGTGTGTGAGTGTGTGTGTGTGTGTGTGTGTGTGAGAGTGAGTTTTTGTCTCAGTTCCACATGACTGTCTCTTCCTGTAGCCATAAACAAAAACCCAAAAAATCTCACGTGCCTCTTGTTGTGGGTTGTGTTTGTGCCCCCCCCCACCAGACCTCCTACCTGACGTGGGGCGTCCTGCAGGAGCGGGTGATGACGCGCTCGTACGGGGCGGTTGAGGGCGGGGCCGGCGAGCAGTTCACGGACTCGCAGTTCCTGGTGTTCATGAACCGCATCCTGGCGCTGACGGTGGCGGGCCTGTGCTGCGCCCTCTTCAAACAGCCGCGCCACGCCGCGCCCATGTACAAGTACTCCTTCGCCTCGCTCTCCAACATCCTGAGCAGCTGGTGCCAGTACGAGGCGCTCAAGTACATCAGCTTCCCCACGCAGGTGCTGGCCAAGGCCTCCAAGGTCATCCCCGTCATGCTGATGGGCAAGATGGTGTCGCGCAGGAGCTACGAGTACTGGGAGTACTTCACTGCGGCGCTGATCTCCGTGGGCGTCAGCCTGTTCCTGCTCTCCAGCGCCGGGCACAAGCACCCGTCCACCGTCACCACCTTCTCCGGCGTGGTCATCCTGGGCGGCTACATCGTCTTCGACAGCTTCACCTCCAACTGGCAGGACAGCCTGTTCCGCTACAAGATGTCGTCGGTGCAGATGATGTTCGGGGTGAACCTGTTCTCCTGCCTGTTCACCGTGGGCTCTCTGCTGGAGCAGGGGGCGCTCTTCCAGTCGCTGGCCTTCATGGCACGGCACGCCGAGTTCGCCTTCCACGCCGTGCTGCTGTCCGTCTGCTCCGCCTGCGGCCAGCTCTTCATCTTCTACACCATCGGCCAGTTCGGCGCCGCCGTCTTCACCATCATCATGACGCTGCGGCAGGCCATGGCCATCCTGCTGTCCTGCTTCCTGTACGGCCACGCCGTCAGCGTGGCGGGTGGGCTGGGCATCGCCGTGGTCTTCCTCGCCCTCTTCCTCCGCGTGTACGCCCGCAGCCGCATGAAGAAGAGCAAGAAGCCCGCCGGCCAGACGCCCGTGCAGAAGGTGTGAGGGGCGGGGCGGGGCAGGGCAGGGGCGGAGCGGACACACACCTGGACATCAAAGAGACCACATTTTTTCTGTGGTGTCCGTTTTTGTGTTTTTTTTCATTTATTTTTGTTGCGTTTCTTTTAAAATGTTGTTTCTCTCTATCTTTTTTTAAAATGAGTTTCTAAAGTGCTGAAAGGGAAATGCCTGTTAGAAGGTTTTTTTTTGTGGCCTCGATCACTAACCTGGCCCGCGGACCGAGGCATTTGATTGGAGGATCACCGGCGTGAGGAAGACTCAGATAATGATCACCGGCGTGAGGAAGACTCAGATAATGATCGCCGGCGTGAGGAAGACTCAGATAATGATCGCTGTCCTGAGGAAGATGCAGATGATGATCACCGTCTTGAGGAAGACTCAGATACCGTTAGCGGGATCGATGTTCAGAGAGCCTGTCGGTCCCCTGTCATGGTCGTTTTCGTGTTTGTGAGTGTTGAGTAAATTAGAGTGCTGGTAGGTAATGCAGAATCCTTCTTCCTACGGTGGGGAAGCTGCTTCTCATTGGTTCAGCTTTGTGATGCAGTGTGTGGCCTTCAGGCTAATGGAGGAGTGTTTCAGTGTTCACACTAATGTGCAGCCGCATCTCCCCAAAAAGCAAGGCCCCCGCAAGCTTAGGGGTCCTCCTCACTGTAAAAGTAGGGGTGCCCCTGTCACAGTGAGAGTGGTGGTACCCCTTAACGGTGGGTTTAGGGGTCCCCCCTCCCTGTGAGATTAGGAGGGTGGGGGCCACAGTAGTACACTAATCTAAATATTTCTTCAGCTTGATTTTAAAGGCAGAAGACAATTAAGCCCAGTTTTGATTGAACATGTGCTCTGCTCTTGGGGTTGTGTAGTTGGGGAAACATTGCCTGCTATTAGTGTGTTCATATCTGTATGTACATTAGTACCTGTGTGTGTGTGTGTGTGTGTGTGTGTGTGTTGAAAGAACTACACTCGTTTCTTCTGTGAAAAAGGCAACCAGCTGCTGCACTTATATCAGGAGTGGGCGCTGCAGCCGTGTCTGGTTTTCCTTTCCACTGGTCAGTGTGGCCCAATTAGCCAATCAGCTGTCCTACAAGAGTGTATCAGTAAACTTTAGTAAGTGGTCAGAGTGTATAAATGGGTGGGGTTAATTAAATAATTAAGAACAGAAGTTTGTGTGAAATCCAGAAACAGACGCAGACCCCCCGGAACTGGATTCCCCACCCTTTCTGTATATGTTCCAACCTAAAAAGGCATAAATCAAAATGAAGTAGTTGATGTCCCTTGTTGCTTGCCGTAGCTGCTATGGGGAGTGATTGACAGGAAGAAGGTGCCGGACTGTGGGGCCCTGAGCAGCAGTTTAACTCCCACCTGTCACAAATCAGTCCTGCAGAAGACAACCTAAAATGCTCACTGCCAAAATGTAGCTAGCTCACCTTCGACAACTTGACTGTACGGTTCAGTGTCCTCGCATGTCCGCGCATGCATGCAGGCTGCCCACAATTCTGTGCTGTAATTGCAGATTTCTTTTAGGAGTGGAGAGTTGGTGCATTTTTTCTTTTTGCTCCGAGACCTAGTTTCAGGCAGGTCTCCTGGCTGATAATCATTGTTTTGGCAGAATGTGTAATGAAGCGCAGAAAATGCGAGTGCTAGCCTAGTTAGCTTGGTTGCCTTACCTAGCCTTACAGTATAGCTTGGTTACCTTCCAGCCTGGTTACGCTGGAGTACCTAAGCTAGCCTGGTTAGCTGGGGTACATTAGCTCGTCTTGTTAGCTTGGTTGCCTTACTTAGCTTTATTAAATGGGTTAACAGCCAGCCTGTTTTAGCCCAGAAATCTTTGCTAGCCTGGTTGCGATGGGTTACCATAGCTAGCCTACTTAGCTTGGTTACCTTAGCTGGCCTGGTTGCCTATTTACAATAACACTATGAGACCAAGAATCGGAGGACATTAAGGGGTATTACAGAAACATTTCCATTTGCTTTGTCTGAATGAAACGGTTGGCTGCTGTGAAGCCTCTGGAGCCAGTCAGTCAGAAAATGGAGTGGCACTTACATCAGTGAAATTTGTGTTCCATGTAAATATCGAGCAAAAAAAAAAAAACCTTTTATGTGAAGGCCTTCGCAGACCTGAGTTAACCATTTTACTCGAGAACCAGGCCAGTTCCAGGTTCCGTGACAATGCGTCTGACCGTGAGGGTGAAGGTGCAGGATTTTCAGGGCTGAACCTGAATATAAAGGTAAATTAAGACAAGGTAAGAAACTTCACTGTCATTGTACTGCTGTGCAAGGCAACAGCACAACGAAATTAATAACGGAGCTGAACGCTCACAGCGTCCTGAACCTGCATCTGAGTTCAGTCCTTTTCATTTTTGGTGAGGTGTTCATGCAACAGACTGAAGTTTTCACACTAGGAATTTAGTTTCCAATCAGGTTCTTTTTTTCAAATACGTAACAGTCCTCAGACTTTATGATGAATCAGCAGGTTACTGTTTGTAACTGAGGGCGGATGCTGATTGGAGGATGTGGTTCGGGGAACTGGATTTGCAGCCCAAAGGTCAGGCTTCTGAGAGTGTACAGCCATATTAGTGGACCATGCGCAAGCTTTCACTGAGGATGAGGGACCCTGCCAAGCCACTGGATGATGGCAGTGCTCTGCAGTGGAGTCCCTCTGCACCTCTATAGACCACTGATTTACCTGTCACTTGGAGGCTTCTTCAGGTGCATTGTGTTGCATTCATTTCTTAACCTTTTAAAGCTGAAGTGCATTGACTGCCACACAGGTGTGAAATTTGACGCTATGGAACCGAATTGGAATTGCACCCTTCAGTACTATCGTTATTATTATTAGCCCCGCCCCGGTGCATTGCAGCATGGTTTGGTAATGTGGCAGAACTCCTGTAGTTCAGACAGGTGCTCCAGTGCAGGTGTGCGTCAGCTTCCGGCTAGCTCTCCTCACATCCCACCTGGTTGAGTTTTCTCAGTTATTTAGACCAGTGAAGACCTCTGACTCAAAGGCATTCCTCTTCCTTTGAGCAGATATGTGTGTATGATCTCCTTCCTGAGCAGATGTGTGTGTATGATCTCCTTCCTGAGCAGATGTGTGTGTATGATCTCCTTCCTGAGCAGATGTGTGTGTATGATCTCCTTCCTGAGCAGACGTGTGTGTGTGTGTGTGTGTGTGTGTATGTTGTCCTTCCTGAGCAGATATGTGTGTATGATCTCCTCCGTACTGGCTTTTTCATTGATCTCTCTTCCTCTCCAGGCATGGTGTAATGCTACTTTGCACACCAGCCTCAGAAAGCTGCCTGTCATTACCGTAAAGCCTTGTGTATAGGTTTCTGTGAAAAATGGTCAGTCATTACCGTACTGTGTTGTGTATAGGTTCTTCCCTCCCTTTGTTGGGTCAGGTTAGTGTCACTTCTTTATGTTTTTTAATTAGATTGTAACCTTTTTGAGCACTGTTAGCAGCCTTGCTCTGTTTTAAAAATATTTTTTCTTAAGATATTTATACATTTTTATTTTAATCCATAATGTTGATCCTCTGTGGAAAGCTGCTGCTGCCATAATGGATGTTATCTGATGAGTGTGATGATGATGATGATGATGATAAACTTGTAAATGTGACTGGGGTTAAAGGTCATGGATTCCTGCGTCAGTATAACAGTGAAGTACACTCAAACGCGGGAGGCCTCTGGTTGCATAGAAGGGAAATGCAGTTGTAACAGGTACTTTTTATTGTTAGTATTTCTTTTAGGTCAATTAATAATAAAAAGTTATTAATTTAAAAGCAGAAAGTGTTTTGCTGTGCGGTTGTCTTTATGATGCCACTGACATGTTTGTACAAAGGGCGTTGGACAGGGTGGGGTTCTGAAATGGGAGTTTTTAGCTGCCAGGGTATGATAATGGATGTGTACTTTCCTCCCAGGTGTTTGATAGAAAGTGTATTTTGAAACCTGTAATTACACCTAATCGGTCCATTTGCTTAAATACTTGTAATTATGTACACTGGTGAATTTCAAAACTTCACTGCAGTAAAATACATTAAGCAAGAGTTTAAAGTGTTTAGAGTTTAAAGCAAGCGTGGGATTTTTCACTCCAACAAATTTTCTTGAACTCAACAGAACGTCCATCCGGCTGCCGATTCTGGTAATGTTTTTAGTTTGTGCTGCAAAAAAAAAAAACAGTAAAAATCATCACAAAGTCCTGCTGTTGGATTTGTGAACCTGTGCTCTGGAAGGTTAAGTGACACATGCACTGCAGCACGATTCTCAGAACTGGTCCTTGCGGTTTGCCGTCAGGAATGTCTCACACGCGCTTGCTTATCCCACACCAACGACAGCGGCGGCCATTTTCTGCTGGGCTGCCGGGCGCGCGCGGGCGCTGTGGGGAGTTTCCCTGTACGGTGAGAGGTGAGCAGCGGCACTTCCCCCTGCGGCGCGGAGCCTCGGGGCCTGAGTTTCTGTTCCTGCTTTCAGTAACGATCTGGGGAGGAGGAGGAGGAGGAGGAGGAGGAGGAGCACAGGTGTTTGGAAGAGCCGCGCTTCTGAGAAAGCCTGGACGTGGCGAGAGTCGCCGCCACCCCCGTTCCCCACGCTCTTGAACCGCGTGAGCCTGCTTCTTGTCAGCATGCAGAGCAGTGTCACGGCCTGTCGTTCTGTCCCCCCACCCCCCAGGCACATCTACAGCTACATTTAATCTGTTTTCCACACAAGTTCCTCCCAAACATTCCGGGAACACTTTGCAGCTGTTGCTGTTGGGAAAGGCCATGCACACCTCATCAGTCATTACATTTTACTTTACATTTATCTGCCAGACGCTTTTATCCAAGGGGACATACAAAAGTGCATTTCATGGTCACGGACAACTACAAAACTACAAAAGTCCTCTGTGTTATTGTGCGCTGAAATGACTACACACACATACCATGGTCCAGTTATTACATTCTGCTTGACACTGGTACAGTGACAGAGTCCTGTGATGCGGCCATAATATAGTACTCAGATGGAAATTAAGAAAAAAAAGATCATCAGTGCAGTAAATGAAGCACGAAGAGAGATGGCAATAAAAAGTGAGATAATTTAGCTGCGCTCAGTGATAAACAAATGTCTTTATCATTACGAATGGCAGCCAAAGCTCAGTTGTAATCTGCCTCTGGTGCATCACGGGATAAAATAAATTGAAAATTATATTAAATTCATAAATTATCAGCCACTGACAGGAACAGAACTAAGCTTTCACTGGAGCTGGCTCTGCGGGATTTCAGTATCATGGCCTACTGGCTTATAAAGGGGGAAATGTATGCGTAAGGGAAAAATCTGTGTAATAATGACCTCACGCAGTCCATGGACATTCACAAATCTTGAAAATGTGTCAAAGATTAAAACGGGAAAATCCCACAATTATTTGCTGATGGTCTATGGCTGAAAGTACAGTGTTCCTGATATTCTGGTAAAAAAAAAACGTACTATAAAACATCTTGTACAGTTGCATTTTTCCTTATCTAGCTTTTTCTGAGCTTTTCAGTCAGTTTTCCCTCCTCTGGGGGTGAGCTAAATTTGGCAGTTTTGCTGCAGCAGCAGCAGCAGTTATCACCTGTTTCTCTTTCTGTTTTTTTTTTTCTTTTCTTTCTCTCTATCTTATTGTGTCTGTAGTTCCCAGCTGGCCCGCCGTGGGTGTGAAGAATCTTCCGGAGACAAGGGCTGAAAAAAAAAAAAAATAGAGGTAAGAGATTAAAAAAAGAAAAGACAAGTTTCCACAGGAAATGGCCCACGGGTCACGCTCGCTCCACCAGCGCCTCCCGCTGGCCACACGGGGGCAGTGCGTGGGAGGGAGCCGCCTCAGTCTGAGACTGCTTGCCGCACACTTAAATCTGTTAGGAATGTGGGTCGGACTACGGTAACGCTGGAATATTGGGGTGCATAGCTTCCCTCCAGTCATACAGACTGTGCTGTTTTTTATCTTCAGTCGATTGCTTCACCAGGTATCACTTTACTGCTATTATTATACCGACTGTGTCAATGAGTGATCATACAGGTGACTGTTTACCATTTTAGCGTTGTTGGGAAACTACCACCTGTTTATTTGGACTTCTAGCTTTATTGAAGCACTTAACTGTTAGACACACACTAATCTTATCCAACAAGGGCTTGTATGGATGCAGTCCTATTATAACATTTTTTAGTTGGTTTTTTTTTGTGATTCTAGTCCAGTACTAAAAACACCTGATTCATTTTAACAACTAATGGCAGTCTTCCTTCTTTATGTTTTCCCATGTTACTTCAAAGTCACAGGGATCGGTTTGTGAGTGTTTCCATGGTAACCGACTAGATCACCAGTAGAGACCGGTTTGAGCTATCATCAGTGCAACACAGAACGGCTGTGGATAAAAATGCTGTAGCTCAATGCCCACAGTCTTCAGAGCACAGATATTAATCAACAAGATTATGCTGTTTAATATGCTCTGCGTCCTTAACCAATAAGAACTTTCCTGAGTGTAGTTATAAGACCAGAAGTGGACATTTTAGACCGGGTTTCAGTTCGAGGCGAAGGTCTGCCGGCAGCCGCTGAGGCGCCAAGGTGCACTTCCTGTGCTTCATAGCCACGTGCGCTGCCGAGCTGGGGGGGCGGGATCCTGGTCTCTACGGGGGTGCGGGAGCAGAATGAGTCAGCGTGGGCCGCGGAGGAGGGGGCGGGACCGAGCGACGCCCTCGGGCCCTGCATCATTTTCGGGTGGCGCGGCCCAGATGTCCGGGACTGAGTCAACCCCGTGTGACAGCAGAACGCTCGCTGCGCAGAAAATCTAACCTCACCCCCACCTCTCCTTTTTACTACATGTCATATGACTTACGAGCACTGACAAGGCTCATGATGCAACAACTTCAGCCCTTCTGTAGACCCCATGGGCCTAGATCATGGGGGGGTCATGGTTCACGTCCACCCGCCAAATTAGGGAAATCATCAAATGCCCCCCACACCCCACACCCCACACAATATTATCAAGTTTTATTGAGAGGTACTGTGTTCACCCCCTCAAAAATCCGAAATAAATTTTCCTGTTTGTTCCCCCCAAAGTTCAGATCTACGTCATTGCTGGTAATGTGTAGGTTTCATTATTATTAATGTCTCATTGCCTTCGACTTTATGAAATGTCAATTACTTTGACACGTGGCTCATGTGGCATGGTCTATAGCCACGTAACATAGGTCTATAGCCACGTAACATATCAAAAATAAACTTTAATACAATAATATATTTTAATAAAGACACTAAAACAGAAAAAGCTAAAAGACATAATGGCTATGCTAAGAAGAGTAGTGCTCAGCAAAAAAATCAAGCAAGTATGGTAGATTACTAATTCTGATTCCACTGACATTTATTAAAGGTATAATTATTAGTGATGAGTAGTGATATTTCCTGTATTTTTGCTCAAGAAGCTCTGTGACACACTTGGGCTCCAAGTGTCCATAGGAACACTGGCCACAAAGAAAATGTGAATGGTAAAGCTGACTGGATGCAAGTATTCTAGTTCTCCTACCTACAGCGACCTCATTGGACGTAAATCCGACTATTTTCCCGCCCCCACCACATGTCCTGAATGCGCGCGCCCTTCGAACTGCTCAAGATGGCTGCCTTTCTGAGTGGAGCGCGCTGATGGGTAAGCAAAACCGGACGTTTTTTTTTTTTTTTTTTGAGTCGCGTTCATTATATGCTGACAATTTGAACTAGAGAAATTAACGGATGGCGATTTGAAACATTCAGCTGGACCGGTACGCTGCCGTCGTTTTATTCTCAACTGGGTAACACTTTTTAAAATTGTATATTCAACATTGCTACTTGTCACTCAACCCACTAAGTTTCTTACTCTGCACATTTCGGCAATTTATCAGAGTTGATCAAATTTTTCGGTTCAATAACGAATGTCACTGCATGTCACTGCCGGCACTTCATATTCTTGTGTTGTCAAGAACACCATTAGGCCAAGATAAATTACGTGGTATCCGGGACACTTCACGGTCATTTAAAACTTCTAACGTATGAAGTTTGCTGTATAGTCCATTATTTAGATTAGATTTAGACGCAGTGTACGCGAGGGTGGAGTGTGTAGCTTGGAGATGGAAACGCTCGTTTCTAGTCCCTGTAACACAGTGGTTGCAGACACCTGGAGCAGGTGTCAAATGTACTAGTACAGTCTGCCTAGCAATACAGGCAACAACATTGTTCATGAATTTAATTTACTTATTTAAATGGACAACTGGTTACTTTGAACTGAAAGGAAAATGGACATTTTCAAATTTTATTCTTCCATGGAATCCATTTATACAGCAGCAACAATTTAGGTTATTTGCCTTGCACCATGTCAGTGCCACACCTGGGAATGAAACCTTAGAGTTTTAAGCTTGCGATCCATAAAGATGGATTGCCACTCTTTTGGCTGCATTAAAACAGCCGCGCAAACAAAACTTAGTCACACACACAAAAACACAAACACTAAAGCTCTTTTAAAGGCATTTGTATTTTATTTATTATGCAAAACTGAATAGACACCCAGGCCTCATGCAAAAGCATGCTGCCCTCCAACTGTTCAACAGGAATGTACATCTCTCCCCCCCAATCAGACGCCACCAGTCCTTTCTCCAGACAGTCCCGTTGTGGGATAGTACCCCAACAAACGCCGCCCCGCTCTTCTTGCGCAGAACTCCCCCCACCCCCCAAAATAAATCTTACCTCTGAGAACAAGGCTACTTTACAGAGGGCAACACAGGTCCACTAACACACACAATCGTTGAAATTTACAAAACTGACCATTACGGACATTCATTGACCGCACTTCCCGGGAAAGTGGGGGGGGGGGGGGGGGGGGTGGAAAATGAGAAGCTTGTATTGGTCAGGTGAGGTTTACGGGGACGGTAGGGCTGAAGGGGGCGGGGTTTAATCCACCTCCTCCATGCGGGAGGCGTCGTCGTCTCCCTCCAGGGGCGGGATCTCCTCAGTTACTGCAGCGGTTTCCGGCTCCTCTGTGGGGACGTCGTCATCGTCGATACCTGGAGGGGTGGGGGGGGGGGGGGGGGGGGGGGCGGCAGCAGAATCCTGTTAGACTCCATAACCAGGTGAGCAGTAGGACGACACAAATGCCTCAGAATGCACAGCACAAGAGCACTTCCTTCACTAGATCTACACGACATGCACAGGTGAAGCCGGATCCAACCCGGGGGCGGCCCAATCCTGTTCCTGGAGATCTACCGTCTTGTAGGTTCACTCTCCAACCCCAAGTTAGTTTCAAGAAATACTGAAATTCAGTTCACAAATTGTAGAAAGATGCCCATAATGCCCTATGGAGTTTAAGGTCACAAATTTAATTGACCACCAATTCTGGTTACTTCATAGCATTTGGCCAGGGTGTCACAAGCTACCCAGAATGCATGTGTGTGCGCGCGCGCGCGTGCTTACCCAGGCCCAGCTTGATCATTCTGTAGATGCGGTTGGAGTGGGTCTGTGGGTCGTCCAGGGAGAAGCCGGAGGAGAGGAGGGCTGTCTCGAACAGCAGGATGACCAGGTCCTTCACAGCCTTGTCGTTCTTGTCCACGTCGGCCTTCTGCCGCAGCGTCTGGACGATGGGGTGGTCCGGGTTGATCTCCAGGTGCTTCTTGGCCATCATGTAGCCCATGGTGGAGTTGTCCCGCAGCGCCTGGGCCTTCATGATCCGCTCCATGTTGGCCGTCCAGCCGTACGTGCTGGTGACGATGCAGCACGGGGACGACACCAGCCGGTTGGACACCGTCACCTGCGCACACGTGAGAAAGGTGAGCACATTACAGTACTTTAACCTTCTAGATATACAACGTTAAGGAAGGGAGGGAGGAGATGACTTGCAGACCCCCCAATTATGTTTACTAATCAAATGTTCAATCATGAATATTTCTGAATAAATAAAAGTAGCATTCCCTTGTAAAATTGTTAGTAATCTGCAGGATTCATTAATCTTTCTGTAAAATGTGTTGAAGTACTTAAAATGACAGTTCAGCATTACACACGCACACATCCAATCAATGCAGATGCAATAGAAACAAATTCAGTCAGTAAAACCATGCTGGTTAGATTTCCACCTTCAAAACACGCAAGCATGTTTGGGGGTTCACACTCAATTTCACCTAAAAGCTAGTTTCCCCCGCACTCATTGCTGCGGTCATCAGCTCCACGGGTCACCGCTGATAAACACAAACAAACATTGCAAAGGCCTTCACACGGGGCCACAAAGAGCAAAAAGGCTCTCACTGGCTAGCAGGACAGGGACTCACCAGGAACGGCAATTTGCTACGGTTCGACTAGGGTGCCTGCGAGCAACCAGAATGAAAGCAGAATGACCCCAGAGCTCGCCCATACTGCCCAACCTCCGCTACAAACACACCGACACAACGGGGGTGGTGCTCAACACAGACTGGAGACTGACATGGGAGGGAACAGACTCAGAAGGCCAGTGTGCGCACAGGTTTACAGCTCCATGAACCCTGGCTCAATCGACCAGTTCGCTGTGCACACCAGCAGCCGTCCACAGCGGATTAATCCCAACTAGAACCTTCCATATATGGACCAAACAGCAACAGATCGTCAATGATGATTCACAGCCTTAAATGTAGCCAAAATGCTGCTGGCAGTAAATGACTGAGATGGATGAAAGACAGCTGTCGGTATGATGTAGATGTGGCCCTCCTTGCCCACCAGAGACAGGCAGGAGGGAGAGAACGAACAGACCGACGGACGCACCTTCTCCACTTTCTTGTCGAGGATCTCCTTCATGAGTTTGCAGAGGGTCTCGTAGCGAGCTTTGTCTTCCTCCATCTTCTTCTTCTCCTCCTCATCCTCGGGCAGCTCCAGGCCTTCCTTGGTGACTGAGACCAGGGTCTTGCCCTCGAACTCCTTCAGCTGCTGAACGCAGTACTCGTCGATGGGCTCAGTCATGTACAGAACCTCGAACCCGCGCTTCCTGACCCGCTCCACAAACGCAGAGTTCGCCACCTGGTCCTTGCTCTCACCTGGCGGAACACACAGACCGGGCAGGTGAGTTCACAGGGTCGTCCTGCACTTTCACAGGCGTTTACGGGCCACAGGTTGAATTAGGGCATTTGGGAAGGGAAGAGGGCGAGGTCATATTCATGATGTGGGGGTCAAGGGTCCCCAGTCTTGGTCCTGAAGAACCACAGGGTCTACTAGTTTTGTAGCCACTTAGCATTTAAGCAGTAAACATGCCTCACTTCAACCATTCTGACCCATTCAAAAGCAAGGTTCCTGCAGTAGATGGGGAAGAATGAAGGGGGGGGGCAGGAGGGGGGCGTACCTGTGATGTAGTAGATGGATTTCTAGGTTACCTGTGGCAGATGGGGCGGGAGGGGGGCGTACCTGTGATGTAACCTAGAAATCCATCTACTACCTGTGGTAGATGGGGCGGGAGGGGGGCGTACCTGTGATGTAGTAGATGGATTTCTGGGTTACCTGTGGTAGATGGGGCGGGCGGGGGGCGTACCTGTGATGTAGTAGATGGATTTCTGGTTGTCCTTCATGCGGCTGAGGTACTCCGTGAGGGAGGTCATCTCGTCCCCGGACTGCGAGCTGTGGTAGCGCAGGAGCTCAGACAGCTTCTTGCGGTTCTGGGAGTCCTCGTGGATCCCCAGCTGTGTGCACAGGCGTTCACACGGGTCAGAGACTCGCAGGGTGGAGATTTCATTTAACACTTAGCCTGCGAAAGGCTGGGGCCACACGGTCTGGGAGAGTAGGGACGTTTTGGGCATTTTTCCCCCCACCCGAGCCTGTCAAGTCCTACACCTCTCAGCCTCGAGTCTTCAGGAGCCTGCTGCCACACATGCAGGTGACAGGACTGACAGCTCTTCAGCATAAAACTACTACTACGACACACCCACACAGACCCACATCAGCACTCACACACACACACACACCACACAACACACACGTTATACCTTCAGATTCTTGGAGAAGGCGTCGTAGAACTTCTTGTAGTTGTCCTTGTCCTCTGCCAGCTCGGCGAACAGCTCCAGGCATTTCTTGACGATGTTCTTGCGGATGACCTTCAGGATCTTGCTCTGCTGCAGCATCTCCCTGGAGATGTTGAGTGGCAGGTCTTCTGAGTCCACCACGCCCCGGATGAAGTCTGCGACGGAGGGGGGGGGGGGGGGATAGATTAACTCACCTGGACAGCCTACATGCCTCAGCAGATCCTCACAGATTTTCTTCAGTTTGCCAAAGACGTTAATACTGGACAAAGGACACTACTGCTCTAGAGCACGGCTTTTCAACCCCAATCAAGACACGTGGTATACAGGTACGAGATTCTTACTCAGGTACTCTGGGATGAGCTCCTCGCAGCTGTCCATGATGAACACCCTCCTCACGTACAGCTTGATGTTGTTCTTCTTCTTCTTGTTCTCAAAGAGGTCAAAGGGCGCACGGCGGGGGATGAAGAGAAGGGCCCGGAACTCCAGCTGACCCTCCACAGAGAAGTGCTGCAGGACAAGGTAAAGGTCAAAGGTTGCACCACTGAGGCAGGCACTGAAGATACAAACCATTGGACCCTCCATTTGCACTAAACTACAGCTTATTGTAGAGCACAATATTCTCGTTTGAATTGAAATGGGGTCTTACAGGTCAGATGCAGGGGTAAGCCTCACCTTGACAGCCAGGTGGTCCTCCCAGTCGTTGGTCAGGCTCTTGTAGAACTCTCCGTACTCCTCGGTGGTGATGTCATCGGGGTTCCGAGTCCAGATGGGCTTGGTCTTGTTCAGCTCCTCCTGGTCGATGTACTTCTCCTTGATCTTCTTCTTCTTCTTCTTGTCCTTGGACTCCTCCTCGTCGTCGGAGCCCACGTCCTCGATCTTAGGCTTGTCCTCGGCGTCCTCCTCTTTCTCCTTCTCCTCGGCCTTCTCCTCCTCCGCCTCGTCGTCGCTGATCTCCTTGTCGCGCTCCTTCTCAACCTGAGGATGCGGAACGGGAGGTGTTCACCCATCTACACCACTCAGGTCAAGTTCACTCCACAACAGCAGCCATCAGAGGTCAGAATCAGCCCACATTAAATTACACAATCAGGAAGCATCTCTTCCCATCCAATACATGGAACAGCTTGCCAGGCCATTGTTTTATAAATCCTTATTGGTCACAGTAACACAGCCCCATATCAGACTGCTCTGCACACACAGGGTAACAGGGTAAATGTGATACTCACAAACAGGGTGATGGGATACCCAATGAACTGAGAGTGCTTCTTCACCACCTCCTTCACCCTCTTCTCCTCCACATACTCGGTCTGGTCCTCCTTCAGGTGCAGAATCACTTTGGTTCCTCTCCCCATGGGCTCCCCTGAAAACAGAATCACAAAAATAATTTACACCTCCGATCACATCACACAAGTCAAAGAGAAAGTGTGTAGGGAATGGGGGGCTTTGAGCTTAATTTAATCTGAACAGACAGAACAAGCTATACACGCCAGGCATCGTTTAGGCAGCCATTTTGGAAAGATGTAGGGTGAGGGGGGAGGGAAAAAAAAAAAAAAAAAAAAAAAAAAAAGGAAAAACTTCAGATTACAAATTTACTCCCTAAACGTTCAAGAATCTGCTGGAAAATGTTTGTTTACTTGAACAAACTGTCCTATCCCTAGTCCCGTCCATAAACTAGCCTGTGTGGTTTTACAGGAAAGCTGCAAGGTACCATGGTCTAGTTTGACGGTGAAGGATCCTCCAGCGGAGGACTCCCAGGCGTACTGCTCGTCGTCGTTGTGCTTGGTGATGACCACCACCTTCTCAGCCACCAGGTAGGCGGAGTAGAACCCCACACCGAACTGACCAATCATGGAGATGTCAGCACCAGCCTAGGGACACGGGAGGGGGGGGGGGGGACAGAATGTTAACCTGCACACAAACACGCCAAATATCCCAAAACTATGAGGCACCCTTCTTAGTTTCCTTTTAGCTGGGCCAAAAACTAAAACAACCCCCACATTCTCTATAGCTCCATCTACTCTGCTAGGCAGAATCTTGAGAACTTTAAAAGCCCAACTCAATGTACACACTCCTGTTCCCTCTTGGTAAGGTTCTGAGATGAACACGTCGATACAATTTCTTGTATCGGACATACTGCATTTTAGATGTGCTAGAAGTCATGAACAGGTCATTTTCCAAAAGGGACAATTAAAATGTATAGAAGAGAAAGTGATTATCTAGTGATTATCGAGTACTACTGGACTCTTGTTGGGGGGGGTGGGGGGGGGGGGTAAAAACCCAAAATTTCAGCCCCACCTGCAGGGCCTCCATGAAAGCCTTCGTGCCGGACTTGGCGATGGTTCCCAGGTTGTTGATGAGGTCGGCTTTGGTCATTCCGATCCCGGTGTCGATGAGCGTGAGCGTGCGCTCCTGCACGTTGGGGATGATGTCGATCTTCAGCTCCTTCCCGTTGTCCAGCTTGGTGGGGTCTGTCAAACTTTCATAGCGAATTTTGTCCAGAGCCTGCAGGGTCGACAAAAACACTCATTTCACCACAGATAAAACTCAGAATACAGGCAATGGTGTGAAGGAGGAAAGAAGCTCAAAATGCAAATAAACTATGGGATGTTGTCAGATTCTCATTTTAAACACAGAAAATTCAGCAAGTCAACAAATTCAATTTGACAGTTGAGAAACACACGTAGGCAAGTATGAACATTATTCAATGCATCAACCTGGGACAAAACTGGCACACTAAAGCATGGTTTGCCGATTTGGTGTGATCTGGGATAAAGGACTGCTGATTGGCTGGGGTTTTAGGCAGCAGGTGCTTACATCAGATGCGTTGGAGATGAGCTCCCTGAGGAAGATCTCCTTGTTAGAGTAGAAGGTGTTGATGATCAGGGACATCAACTGAGCGATCTCCGCCTGGAAGGCGAAGGTCTCAGTCTCCTCTTCTTGGCGCATTTCTTCAGGCATCTGCAAGAAAAGGAAAAAAAACAAAAACAAAAAACAGTCACTCAGAATCAGGAGTGGCAGCGTACCAATCTCAGACTTTGCACTGAAGGGATAGGCCTCATAGGAACACAGAACCTTCAAGGCTCCGCCCTATTTGGGAAACGGTCCAGGACTGGTTAGTACATAACAGCAAGTCTATTACAGTTTTGTAAGAAATTTATAATCACATCCTGTGTCAATAGTTTTATTCCAACTGTATAAATAAGTGCCAAGTTATTTTGGCTTCTGAAAGACCCTCCCAACGCACTCTTCTGTAATAAGTGAGAAATTATAAAACAGCAGCTTTTGTCCATAGCGACTTATCCATATCTGACCTCTAGTCAAACCACTGATAATTAGAATGTAGGAACATTTCCAACTGTGGTGCAGATTAATACGAGTCTTTTCTTTAAAGGCGGATAATGTGCGGGATAAGTCTGATCGTTCACGTCGAAGTGCCTGAACAGGAAAGGGCGCTCCATTTCAGAGCAGGATTTTCTGCACAATCATTCAGCCAGCTTCCTCGCGTGCTTCGCATCACCGGATGTTACGCAACCTGCAGGCGAGCTGCGCAACATGGCGACGTTCAATGCAGACAGAGGGCACAAGCACGTGGGTAACAAAGTGAACCCGAAAACAAAACCGATGGTTTAACAAGTCACGACTGAACCGATTTTTGCTTTACCATAACGGCAAATCTTAGCCGTTCCGGTGGCTTAAAAAAAAAATTTGGCAGTAGCTAGAGTTTCATCGAGAATGGCCATCTAATCTCCGAGCAAGCTTAGAGCAAATTCAAGTTTTAGCCGAATCATTGGGCCTGTCAAAATGATTCGAACAATTCGAAATATTTTGAAATTGGCTTCAAATTTACTAAATTAAACTACGCCTAGGCTCGCTCAAGATTCATTCAGACATGTCTGGCAACCAACGGCAAATTAGGCCAGGTGCTGGGCCTACCCAAAGTCGGCTGAATTTTACACCAAATATTGGGGGACAGACAACCGGTCGAAACATTAAGGTCCTAAATTAATCCCAAGAAACACCTTCGCCAATTACTTTCATCCCCCTACTGCCAATTCAATAATCACAGTGGCCCACCATAAGTTCCTCGATGTAGCAAGCTGGCCAATTAGCTAGATGGGTGGCGTTTTAGTTACTCCAATGATACTCAATCATCAATAGTATTTAGACTAACGTACTAACTTGACAATTGAGCAAAACAAACGCATTACTAAATCAACAGCCGACTCGTTAGATGTGACACTTTACAAAGGCGTTAACAGCCCATCGTGGCGAACCTCGCACCTGATGTTTTGCAGTGATGCCGGTCTCAGCCTCTAAAGCGCGCTAGTTCATTTTACACTCATTTCGTCGACACAACATTACGTACTAATTCATCAGTTTTTTCCCCCAACAACAATAGTAAAACTCTTATTACCTTTCAGTTTCGTTCAGCTTATTTTTCTTGAATAAAATGCGACCAATTTGTCCGAATCCTTCTGCACTCTGACGCTAGGAAATTGAAAGGGATTTGCGTTGAAAAGACCGATATCTTTATACCCTCTGTGTAAATACGAACATATCCATCCGCGGACTGGGACGCTTGCAATGCAGTAGTCTTCAATGTATCTCAACGGGGAAGCTAAAACCGGCTGACTTTTCATCTGAATGTTGGGTATCCACCAATGCACCAACCTGTGTGTTTATCTGAAGACAGAAATTCAGACGGAAAACTCGGGTAGTTTAATGATCTGGTGTATTCATTTGCTTATAGGATCCAACCCAACTAGGATTTTAATCAGTTAGGCAGCTAATTGGCAAAACATGTTAATTCCCTGAGAAACAGAAATATTCTGAATGTCAACTAGTATTGGGCATGTTTTGGTGCATGATCTGTTTGTCAACTCAATGCTATATTTAAATGGTTCTTGATAATAACAGAAAATGTTTGATTATTTTAAATATTCGATAACAACTGATTACCAGTCTATCCTTGGATAGATGTTCGAGTCACTGCTTATTTGTATTATTTTTTAAAAGAATACATATCAAATGTCATTGCTTTTCAGCGATTCTTATGGGGAATGTGTGACCCCCACATAAAAGTTGCATTGCTGTTGTTACTTTTATTCCTCAGAAATGTGAGAATGCAGCGATACCACAACTCGTTTTTCACCAATAAAGAGGCGTCCCCCAATATTTCATCCTGTTGTACTGGGTGGTTGCCTACTGTTTGAACAGGGAAATATCACTGTATTTGGGATGCCCAGCCCTTAAATTAATATGCGTACATACATGTTTGTCTGCAAAGATACCCAACCTTAGCTCGTGTTAACGAGCTTAATTTCGAAGGCCCCGAACGGCCAGGTAAATCAAGCCACAATAACTAAGGAAGGTGCCAAGGAGCAGACAACACAGTATTCCCTTAATATACACCAAATATGCCATATTTTCCTGTCAAAAGTGACAATCCAACTGGCAAATTCAGTTTCATTAAACTTTTTTTTTTGAATGACAATAAATAGTTTGCCTATTCAAGCTACGAAGGAAGCAAGTAATATACAGACAACAATACAAGCAGTATTATAACACAACTGATATGTGTTGTTACATTATATTGCTACACGTTCGATTAAAAAGATGGGGATGTCTTGGATATTCAGAAAGGGTAAACTATATAACTGATCTAACGATCTGTAGAAAATACTTCGGAGGTAATTTCTGGGTAAATAGAGGCGGACTATTTTTTCATGTTTATGCTATTCCTATCAAATAACGTGCCAGTGCTCACTTGATTTTTAGTTTACTTATTCTGGAAAGATAAACCTTCACATTCCATCGTTCGTTATATTAATATGTGAATTTTCTACACGTTAATCGCTAATAATGACGTCAAATACAATGCTCCGTTGTGCCACGGAAGGATATTCACACAGCCAGAGCGGGGTTGCACTTTGGTTTGTTCCAGTTCTTTCCATCTTAAACCCGCCTGGTTGGTGACGTCACATGCCTGTCAAATGCGGGCTTTTTCGCGGCAACACCAAGCTGTTGCCTTGGATGCAGTGAAGCTGCAACAAGACAAAGGACGCACCATTAGCTTAGCGTGGCTAACAACGCAACCTTGCAACACGGATCTTTCATTAGAACGGGTTATCAGCGTAACAGAAGTGCTATTAATGCATTGTAACGCATATGTGAAGTTAAATACAACAACGATATTTGCGGGAAGTTTGTAAAACCACACTAGGTAGTTGGGTGGTCTAATTTATAAATGTTGATTGTAGCCTAAGGTCAAGAATGTGCGATATTAGCTAATTATTCTAGAGAGCATAGTCTAGCTATACCCCAGCTAGACTATCTGATGAATAGTAAAACTCACGACGACGACTTAGTAAAGAATAAAGCTATTTAGTCTATTGTGTTGTATTGCATTTACTGTGTATCACTGGGGAAAAAAAATTTTTTTTAAATGTTTTTTATTTTGACGCATAACAATGTGGTGGCATGCGGCCAGCTATCCGTAAGTGCCTCTGTTCAGGCCGTGCGCATGACGCCCGGTCGTGCTGTTTCCGTATAGGATAGATATCCGAACCCGGAAGAGCAGAACGCGACGGTTTGTACCTTAGCAGTTGTGGGAAAGGGATTGTTTCGAATGAACCTGTCGTTCAAGATTAACTGCATGAACATGTTTTGCATATTGAAATGAACTCCAGTTTTGAGACGTCCCTGGTGCGCTTTTGCTAGACCCACAGAACTAGAAATAAATTTGCCTCTGTTTTAACATCTCCTGTTCAAACATGTGCGGAAAATGAATATATTAATAATAAATATCAGTAAAAGGTATTGCAATGCTGGAAAGCCAGCACAGTCACTTTTATTGAAATGGGAGATCGTGTGGGACAGTCCATAGGACAGCTGAATTGCACCCCCATATACAAATCCAGCCCTCGCGAGTGGCCGAGCGTTCGATTCCCTGTTGTAGTGTGATCCATCTGTAACCCTGTCTGTGAAGTAAAGTGAAAACATACATGAGGGTCGACTGTCTGCTCTCTGTATAAATAAAAAAGTGTGATATTGGTCCTGTCTGAGAGTCTCACTCATGAGGTCAGTGCAGTACTGTGGTGCAGACAGCTGGCCACCTTGGAGCTGTAGGTAGGATGGCTTGTCTGTCTGTCTGTCTGTCGAGGGATGGGGTGAGGAGAACTGTTGACATCTTACCTCTGGTAGACAGTCTATGTTTCAGCCAATAGGAAGTGTAATGTGTCTGGGTAGTTATTTTAGGGCAAATGAATGAGAGTGAGAATGAGAGCGAAAGTAAGAATGAGAGAGTTTCTTTTATTGGCCAACTTATAGCCTATAGCCATAATGATTTATATGCGAAATAGTTTTGCTGAGATTTATGATTAACCAATGAACTATGGCACCTGAAGTGCTCAGTGTGTTATTTTTAATTTATGTGAATATTAACTGCTTGTATTAAATATTTTCTGTCTGCTGCTAAGGGTAGGGTGAATATCCCTCTGGGGATCCATAAAGGATTCAATTATTTTCTGTTTTATTTTCTATTTTATTTTGTGTTTTATTCTACTTTATAACAGTGTCCCAAGCTGACATCTCATTATTTGTCCATATTCAGTACAATGGGGAAAAAAATACATGTGCAGTGCAGTTGGGTTTTATATTCTGAGTGAAGATCTGTTCATACAGAGGTTCGCCACTAGATGGCAGAGTTGTCTTAGAATTTAGGCTGTTTACTTCTGGGCCTTGGTGTTACAGATCTTGTTTTATGGGGCACAAAAAGATGCAGTCATGGGCTCTCCTGTTTTAAAGATATAGGCTTTTTCCACATCTAACTGCAGACTTCTGTTCTTATTGTAGTTTATTGCTGTCCAGCTAATGAGTATGATGTTTACCCGTTAAAATACATTTATCAGAACTTTCTGTTTAGAGCCCTTGGAAAAAAGCATTTTGAGTCTGGCCACTTCGTAAAAGTGCCAACACTCCAGTCCCCCCCGAAATGAAACTAGTTTAATGATTCAGCAGCGGTTTCTAGCTGCTGTGTTGGCACTGCCAGGTTCCTGTTGAATAGTTTCAGTTCCTGTCCTGGTCAGGCTGCTTTACGCTTTATCCCACAGGGCACAGGGGCACAGGGGGGAAAAAAGACGAAATCAGGCGGGACACCAGGGTTAGTATGCAGCCCTGCTGATGTGCATGATGGGTTTGGGATACCAGTCTGCCCCCTGCTATCCCCCTGTGTACATGGTGCACTGCATTGTGGGTAGTAACAAGCTGGTTCTGTTACTTTTCATAACACTGACAAAAATTACTGCCGTAATTTATTTATTAATTTATTTTTATTTTTAAAAAATGGGGCTTTGGTCCAGTCTGCTGTTGGAAATAGCCTGGGGCATCAGAATTCCTGAGCATGCGATTTTTAAGTGGGTCAGTCCCGGTGTGTGATTGGCTGCGCAGCGATTGGCCAGCGTTGTCTGGGTGCTGCTGCAGGACTCGGCCACCAGATGGCGCCCCTGCAGGCAGCAGCCCCCTGCTTAGCAGGACTTCTGAGAGCCCACATGGAGAATGGTGCGTCTGATGGTCCTGGGACCAGCTTGCCTGAAAATGGGAGCCTGGTCTCGGGTGACCGCTCTGTTAATGCTCTTCTGTGGCTGGGCGGTGTTCAGTGTGTGGCTGTTGTGTGTGTGTGGCCAATCTTGTGCCTGGTCTCTCTCACTCTCTCTCTCTTCCTCTCTCTCTCTGTCTCTCTCTCTCTCTCTCTCTGTCACTCTCTCTGTCTCTCTCTGTCTCTCTCTCTCTATCACTCTCTATCTCTGTCTCTCTCACTCTCTCTCTCTTTCTCTCTCTCTCTCTCTCTCTCTCTCTGTCACTCTCTGTGTCTCTCTCTCTCTCTCTCTCTCATGTATGTATGTACCTGTCAAGATGAGTGTGTACTAAGTGAAGGAGAGAGAAACAGCAGTTTAGTAACAGTTTGCTGTACTAATGAAAGTGTACTAATCAGTCTAAAACAAGGCCGATTTAATTACTGATCCGTGTGCCTAACAATTTTCTGACCAGGTTTGTGTATTTTAGCGACCATTTTGGGACTGAACAATACTGGCTTTAAGATTTAATGCCAAATTGTGCTCTCACATTTTCAATTAGACCAATCGCTTATTTGATCCAAAATGTTGGTGAAGTCATGAACTCCTCAGACTGATTTATAAAACTACAGCAGAGTACTTGCATATGACATGAGCCAGCCTAGGCACCTGAGCTTCCGGAATGCAGCTGGTCCCACCTGTCGGGCGCACCTGTTTTAATGCATTTTATTTTCAAAACGAAGCGTTTCTTACCTTGCCGTGCCGCGCTCTCTGTCCTCCTGTCCCGTCTGAGGCCTGTCCCTCCGAGTCACACGGTCTGGACGTGACCCGGGGTCTGCGGAGACGTGGAACGCATGCGAAGACGAGCGCATGGGGGGATGACTAAGCACTCCGCGCGGAGGAGAGAGGCGCGCGGCTCGGAGAGTTATCGTTTGGCAGCGCGCAGAACGACGCCGCTCCAGAGGGGCTATAAAATACGAAATTGGTTCCTGCGCGGCGGTGCGATCCGACTCGACGGGCGCGTCCATAGATCAGTCACCCCGTCATAACGAGGACAGGAGAGGCGGAGGGGGCGTCCTGCAGCCACTGCGTTTCTGCGAGGTCGCCCGGTGAAATGGCTCTCGCACTGGGGACAGGCAGCAAGCTTATTTTTACTGAACCGGTCAGAAGGTGAATGTGTGTGTGCGCGTTCGCAAACGTCTTCTCACAGTCTCACTTTTCATGCAATTATTCACATTTTTATTCAGATTTCTTTATAACATTGACTAACAATTTAATTATTGGCAAACACAGTTTTAGAAGTTCAGTAATTGGTAAAACTAATTTTCCAAACCGAGTTTGTGAAGAAAATTTGAAGAAAACTGAATTTACATGTAAGTTAAGAACAAACGTGGATGGATCACAGGCCGAAGTTCTTTACGTTTTTCATGAAATGTGATTTTCACATTCAGGCTTTGTCAAAGGCACAGTGTCTCTCTTGGAGTCTGAGTAATTATGTCAGAGGTCATAGGTCATAGGTCAGGAGGTCTCCAGGGTCATTGCCAGCGTTCTCCTATTTCCATCTGGGACAGTCACTTATTAGTGATTTTGTTATTGCATTACATTTTCACATCACAAAATAGTGCAGCATTTACCTCCATTCACAGATTTACCGGGACGTGTGAATGAATGTCAGCTGCCCTGCTGATGGTGGAAAGATCAGGTTATCTGTGCAGTGCATCGTGGGACATGCTTGTGAAGCAGAAAGCACTTCCTGTTATTGATACACGGAGCTCATAGATCATGCCCTTGCTGCACGCACGCACGCACACACACACACACACAGACACACACACACACACACACACACAGACACACACACACGCACGCACGCACGCACACACACAGACACACACACACACACACACACACACACACACACATACGTGCAGCTGAAAGCGTGTTGTCGCAGCGATGAAACATGCTTTTCACCGAAGCCCAAAGAAGCCGTGTGTAGACTGCGTAAATATGCAGCTGTACTGGATGAATTTCCCCTGTCCCTGTTCTAAGCAGACCTGTGATGGATTGGCAGCCTGTTTAGGCTGTGTTCCTGCCTCTCGCCCAATGCATGCTGGGATACTCTCCAACCCCCCCGTGACCCTGGCCAGGAATAAGTGGACTAGATAATGAATGGATGGATTTCCCAAGCATATCCATTATAAACTAGAAGACAACATTGATTCCAGATTCAATTTTCTATTTTTATTTTATAGGCATTTTACAGAGATGCTGTCACAAAGACAGTTTACAAAGCAAACAAAAAAAGAAAATTGGGGAAAAAACCAGGTCTGCTATGCTTTATGAATACAGAATCTGATCTCACTTTGAGTCTGAGGGCTCATGTAGCACTGTTATGCTTTCTGAATACGGACTCTGAGCTCACTTTGAGTTTGAGGGCTCATGTAGCACTAAAGATACTGCAACAGGGAAGTGTCCTCCAGACATTTAATCACATGCACACGCACACATGTGACTCTCATTCACTTTAGCCTTTTCTTTAGAGTCCACCACATGACATGCAAAAACAAAACAAACATGCAAGTCATAATGATAATAATTAAGCATTAATGACTAACAAATAAACGTGAGTTCATAAATAACATATCCAGATAAGATACTTACCGTTATATTTATCGTTGTGATATTGTTATATTGTTTCTTTTTTTTTAAAGCATAGCAAAACGATGCATGCTGGTTAACAGACGGCTCTTGCACAGCCCAGCCGAGTGATCTGGCTCTGGCTAATGTGCTTGTCTGAATTCATTACCCAGGAGCCTCCTCTGATCCTCACAGTCTCTGTGTCCAGCTTCATTCCAAACATGTAATCCAGTTTCCCTTTTCCTCAGTCGGAGAGGAAGGCTGCTGGTGATGACGCAAGCGTTGTTCCTGGATTTTAAAAGCAGGCTGTGTTTCTCTGTTTGAAAGCAGGCTGTGTTTCTCTGTGTAGACGCAGGCCGTGTGTCACTGTGTAGAAGCAGGCTGTGTTTCTCTGTATAGGAGCAGGCTGTGTTTCTCTGTTTGAAAGCAGGCTGTGTTTCTCTGTGTAGAAGCAGGCTGTGTTTCTCTGTATAGGAGCAGGCTATGTTTCTCTGTTTGAAAGCAGGCTGTGTTTCTCTGTGTAGAAGCCGGCTATGTTTCTCTGTTTGAAAGCAGGCTGTGTTTCTCTGTTTGAAAGCAAGCTGTGTTTCTCTGTGTAGAAGCAGGCTGTGTTTCACTGTGAGTTAACAGCGCAGGATTCCCAGCCTTTGCAGAGGGATGTGGGGCAGATGAGATTTAAATCAAGCCCTGACAATCTCGTAAACCCATCTGACTTTCATTTTCACCCAACCTGACTCTGCAGAACCCAGAGCTCAGGCACAGAGTTAGCTTCTCTACTGTTCTGTTTACACCACACTCAGGTCAGCACTAAACACTCAGTACAGACCTAAGCACTCAGTGCAACACTGAACACTCAGTACAGACCTAAGCACTTAGTACAACACTAAACACTTAATACAGCCCCTCACTGAGTGCAGCACATCACTTAGTACTACCCCTTCACTGAGTACAGCATATCACTTAGTATTGCCTCCATCGAGGACTACAGCCAAAAGTATATCTACCCTTCTAGATGGGTGATGCTCACTCTTATGTGACAGAGTCCCCAATATTAAGAACACAAATATATCCCTGTAGGAGACTGATGCTTGCTCTTATGGGATTGGCCCTGAGTCTTACGTGTGAATAGATCACAGATGTAGTCACAGGAATGCTGTGATGTGATTACCTGTGTTTCTCCTGCATAAGTAGGCCAGGGCTCCCTTCAAAAAGCTATTTCCAGCTCAGTGGGACTAACCCGGATAAATAAAGGATGAATAAATAAATAAACTGACGCATATCTCTGCAGAGGAGTGATATTTGCTCTCATGCTGCTGGCCTGGAGTCTCCATTATTTATAGACCGCTGATCTGTCTGCTTAAGGGCTGATACTTGCTGCTGTGTGATTGGCTGATCTGCCCGCAGAAGGGTGATACTCACTGCTGTGTGATTGGCTGATCTGCCCGCAGAAGGATGATGCTCGCTGTTGTGTGATTGGTTGATCTGCCTGCAGAAGGATGATACTCGCTGCTGTGTGATTGGCTGATCTGCCCGCAGAAGGATGATGCTCGCTGTTGTGTGATTGGTTGATCTTCCTGCAGAAGGGCACTGGAGCACCAGGACTGGATGGTGGATCAGAAGGCTTTAGGGTGGAGGCGGTGGGTGGAGCTAGAATCTTAAGGGTGGGGTTAAGGGTGGAGCAAAAGGCTACAGGGCGAAGCTAGGGGCTTTAGTGTACAGCTAGAGATGGCTGAGTTGTGGCTTTTGGCTGTGGCAGGAATTGTGCACACGACTGACACAAGCTTATGCAGCATCACTGTGTTCAGACCTGATCAAGATCCCAAATGCTTGCCAGATGTGATCAGCCACGTGAGTCTGTACCCAGTGGTGAAGTTTTACTCCTGGCTGAACCAGGGCGACACCTGGCAGCTTTCCTTTCTGACCCCTTCCCTACACCCTCCACCCCACAACGGGACGGCTTACGTGATAACAGCACATCAGTCCTGCAGGCCAAATCTCTGCCCTGACACACTCATCTGGAGTGAGTTAGAGAATCTGTGGTTCAGCTGGAGCAGCAGAGACGGGAGCTGTAGAACACAGCGCTGTTATTATGTACATTTTCACTTCTTTCAGTTATAACTGTTATTGTTTGTGGCGTTTTACCATTGTTATACCCAGAACACGCTCTGAGAGCTGCTGTATTGTGATTGGGCCACCAGAACATGCTCTGACAGCTGCTGTATGCTGATTGGGTAGCGCAGAGGGACTGGCTCTCTGTATGTATTATTCAAGCAATAACTACTGAGCACAGTAATGCTTTTAGAGAGACTCCAGCTTCACACCACTTTATGGCCTTGTTTCTGTTCCTACGGGCTGAATGTGGGTTTTATCTTTATGTAGACTTTGTGTTTCATGTGCATAAAGACTTTACTGTGTTCCTAGGAAAAGCTTGGTCTAATTATGGATTCAAAAGTCTCATAAATGTCCGTGGTGCAGGTCTGCCAGATTAAGAGTCTCCCACTTCCTCAAAGACTTGTGATTTCCCACAATGCACTTTGCTCCTCGTAGTTATGGTAGGGGAGGCCAAGGATTACGTTGGGGGAGAAAGATTATTTTAATAGGATTAATGAGGACTCTCATCACATAGTGTAGCTTTGGCTGTCAGGGCTGATCTGAAGCATGGCCCCTGTGTGTGTGTGTGTGTGTGTGTGTGTGTGTGTGTGTGTGTCAGGTGCTCTGATTCAGACCCAAACTGGGCGTGCTTTAGCAACAGCACATATATGAGACCCTGAACGCATGTTCCGTATCGCATTTCCCTGAAAAGCAATCCACAGCCCAGAAATCGCATCGCGCGCTGTATTTATAGACTATAACACACCCTGACATGTGACATCCTCCGCCGTGGAGTTTGAGGTTATGGCGACTGATCGCACTTCTGTGCAGAAACTGGGGACGTGGGCCTTAAGGCTCAAAGAACTGAGCTTCCACTCTTAACCCGGGCCTCTTGCACTTAAGATTTAGCTGCTTTCATTCGTACCTGTGACTGAGAGTTACTCACCTGCAGGGCAATGATGTAATGCAACAGCTACCTGTGATTGCGAGTGGCTTACAGACAACGTGAGGTAATATTTCACTGGCAGCCGTGATCGCAAATGGGTTTACCTCGTTTCATAAAGTTCTGAACCAAGCATTCCGCTGAGATTCTGCCCGCACCAGTATTTTAAACATCTGCGCACAAAAAATAGGATATAATCATTAGTACAAGAACTTAAAAAAAAACAATCAGCTGTAACAAAACCCTTATAGAATGCTTAAAGAGAAAAGCAAGTGAAAACTCCTAAGAACTGGTGGAAGCTCTGCACTCAGAAGAGCGTTAGCACAGGCTGTACCTGCTATAGCAGCTACACCCGCACAGCCAGGGAAAGGGCGCCATTAATAAGACATGGCTGAGAAAACGCGGATGGATTCTTACCGCCAACCGAGAGTGCGATCCCGCCAGCCTCTGACAGGGCTCCAACAGGAGCCCAGGGACAAGAGCTTTTCATGGTGTTGTGATCACAGGGGGCTATTACAGATCAATCTGTGATTTTATGGTGCTATTATAGGTAAATTTGCAAAATGTAGGGTCCTATTACATGTAATTCTGCAATCGTAGGGTGTTATTACAGGTAAAGTAATTTTTATACAGGTAAGAAATAAAATTTAAAAAATAATACACAAGTGTACAGAATCATTATAATAACCTGTATTTTCTAGATCCAAGGTTGATGTACAGAGGATGTCAGTAGTTAAGTAAACACACAGCCACAGCAAAGACAGTCAGATGAATAAAACAGAGGCAGTGTCAGTGGGCCAAAGCAACATACCTCAACGGTTAGAAGGCCAAGAAGCCAGTGGGCGGGGCTAGTGTGAGGGGTGGAGTTAGAGTTTGGTGGGTGGGGCTTATGGGGGAATTGTGTGTATGTTAAAGGGCGATTTATATCTCATTACATTACATTACAAACATTCATTTGGCAGACGCTTTTATCCAAAGCGACGTACAAAAAGTGCATTTCATGATCATAGACAACAGCTAAACACAGGTTCAGTAAGGTACAATACTTATTTTGTACAGCTCCTTTTCCATGCATATTATCAACTAGATTAGAATTTATTATTGCACGTCATTTAAACACAAAGTTGTGTTGAAACAATCAATAATATTTAAACACAGTAGCTCACAGTGCGCTTGAGGTCAAAATGAATTTCTCAGCGCCAAAGAGATAATATTTTTGTCTTACATTACATAGCTATTACAATCACTTAGCAGATCTAGATAAAGTGACATACAGTAGTGGAGAATTATGCTAAATCTGCCACTGTTCCCTATATATTTAGCTTTCTTTAGCTAGAACCAAGCCATGTATCCTGAAGTAAATTTTATTTTCTGCATAATTTGAATAATTATTACATCTCAGACTGTTTGCAGGCTACTGTCAGTCACATGATGCAAAGGGGTTATTGATTGATTGATTCATTCATTCATTTATTTATTTATTTTTCACGCAGTCATTTTAAAGCTATTTTTGCAGTTTGGTGACTTTGCATAGCTCACACCAACTAACTAGCATCCAGCGTAGTCGCATCTCCGGTACGGCTGAACCAAAGTGGGTCAGTTCAGTGTCTTTGATCTTTTGAATACCCCTCTAAAACAAATCTAAGTGTATCAAGTACTCTAGT
Organism: Anguilla pacifica; assembly: GCA_039654925.1. Lineage (NCBI taxonomy): Eukaryota > Metazoa > Chordata > Actinopteri > Anguilliformes > Anguillidae > Anguilla > Anguilla pacifica. The sequence continues at coordinate 64,303,430 of CM077289.1, read as the reverse complement.
GTCAGTTCCAGAAATCAAGTCAACACTGCACGACTGCGTAAATGACGGTGCATTAAGAATTGATTCGTTATAATAAAAATATATAGATAGAAAACCGCTACAGACATAGGATGCTGGTAATGTGTTATCCATATGACCTACAGTGTAGCCAATCGCAGATCGCAGCGCTCACAGTTCTATTGGGTGGCCACACCTGTCATTTTTAAAGCGAGGTGTCGACTCCAGCTAGCATCGCGCTATGAAGCGGACGGCCGCCGATGTCTCCGTGTCTGTGGAATATACCGCGTTCGCTGTGCTACACGGTCTTCCGTAAAGCCTCGCAGCCGCGCACTCGCGCGCATTACACGGCGCGGCGGCTTCGACTCAGGTGCTCCGTTTCAAAGCGCTCGTTCGCCCGAAGCTCTGCTCCACAACAGCCCGGATGTAGCACACTGTCTTCGCATCAATACCGGATTGTAAAGCACACTGGACAGTGATAACATGGCGCTGGCAGCCACATAACGGTACCCACAATAGCAATCCAAAAAATATAATAACCAGCAGGACATGTAAGGCCGTTAAACAAGACAGCAGGTAGGTCTGCTTATTTGATTAGCGCGCAACGGTTTGCCATTTTGTGCACATATTTTTTTGCCTCTTGCAATCTCTATCAGTGAAATACTGAGGGGTTTACACATTTGCTCTCTATTACCGTGATTGTTCTTCCAGCACAAGACAGTGGAATAAACACACATGCTGTTAGGATTTGCACCATGCATACTCGCTTGTGTGTGATTGTCGCTGTCAAAGGGGACGGACACCCATCGTCTCGTTGTTTATCTTTGCGTTTGTGAATAACGGACAGCTTCGGTGGTGGCTAAATGAGTGAGCCTTAAGGAAATGGATGTGTGTACACTTTAGGGTCACGGACTCATCAGCCGCGTTACACCGCGGCTTTATTTTTCTAATTTAGCAGCGATGTCTTATCGCTCAAAGTTTATTACGGTGGGTATTTATATACGAGCTAAGTGTCAGTCTATGCGCGATCTTTAACGTGGCTTGGCAGATTAAAGTGAATTGCAGTAGCGTTGTGGATGTGCAGATGGTCAGTTTTCAAGTTCGGCGTGCTCGGGATTATCCGGCGTGCACGAGGGAGGAAAATCACAGTATTAGCTGTGGCCTGCTTTCGCTTAACCACCGGCCTTCTGCACTGCCGGTGGGTGTAATTCACACTGCTCAGAAATTTCCCAAACTGTTCATAGTTTTTAATAGTATTCCAGGTGTCCAGTAGTTCATCAGTTATTATTGTACGTAACTTGCTAGTTGTTATGTGCTGTATATTGTTATTGCTATTAGAATTATTATTATTATTGTGAGTGTTGTACTTGTTTTATGTATTATGTTGTGCTATGATACTATTACATTGCTGTTTATCAACATGGTACGATTATTGTTAACAGTAATAATGATATTAATAACAACAACAACAATACTACTACTACTACTACTACTACTACTAATAATAATAATAATAATAATAATAATGATGATGATGATGATGATGATCAGCCCCACAGGGTTGTTAGGCTTGTCCACAGCTCCAGGGCTCAGAGTGCTGTGCTGATATATGTGTGTGTGTGTGTGTGTGTGTGTGTGTGTGTGTGGGTGTGTGTGCTGTGTGAGTGCTGTGCTGCTGTGTGTGTGTGTGCTGTGTGAGTGCTGTGTTAGTGCTGTGCTGCTGTGTGTATGTGTGTGTGTGTGTGGGTGCTTTGCTGCTGTGTGTGTGTGTGTGTGTGTGTGTGTGTGAGTACTGGGCTGATGTGGGTTTGTGAGTGTGTGTGTGTTTGTATGTGTGTGTGTGAGTGCGTTTTGTGTGGTGTGTGTGTGAGTGCTGTGCTGATGTGGGTCTGTGTGGGTGTGTGGGTGTGTGTGTGTGTGTGTGGTGTGTGTGTGTGTGGGTGTGTGTGTGAGTGCTGTGCTGCTGTGTGTATGTGGGTGTGTGTGTGTGAGTGCTGTGCTGATGTGGGTCTGTGTGGGTGTGTGTGTGTGTGTGGTGTGTGAGTGCTGTGCTGCTGCGTGTATGTGTGTGTGTGTGTGTGTGTGTGTGTGTGGTGTGTGAGTGCTGTGCTGCTGCGTGTATGTGTGTGTGTGTGTGTGTGTGTGTGTGTGTGAGTGTGTGAGTTGAAGGTCATGTGTTGTGTGGCTGTGGTGCAGCTCTGCCTCTGGGCCCGAAGCCTTCAGGCTCCCCGAGGCGGCCTGGCTAACCGGGTCGGGGGGGGGGGGGGGGGGATTGGTTGGGGTCAGGCATCCCAGCCTTTTGCCATTCCCCCTCCCACAGGGTGCAGGAGCTCTGGTGGCCAGAGGACAGGAAGTTTGTAAACACACGCTTTGGCGTGATCCGGTGCCGTTTCGCTCTTCAGACCTGTCCTAACCTCTGAAAGAAGGGCGTTTTAATACTCAGACGATCATATGCAGGGTAAAAATATCGCTTCTGAAAACACCCTTGCTGATTTTCCATTTGAAATGAACGAATGCCTTACATAAATTGATGTTATAAGCTTTTATAGCTTATATTTCATATCAGGGCCCTTCAGCTTGTTCTGTTGTTGTTGTTTTTTAAATTGCGCATACTGACTGAAGTATTTTATGCTTGCTATTTATAAAACTGAATAAAATGTGCAAGGTATGATATCAAAGCAGATGTCTGCTTAAAATACACACAGCTGCTACTTGTGTTACTGTCTCTCCTGGGAGCTGTGCTGCCACTGTACAGATGTGAACCTTGTCAGTCACAGTAGTACAGTCACTGTCACTGTTCATACAGTCAGTCACAGCACATACAGTCACAGTACAGTCACAGTCTGTGAACATACATCACAGTCACTTTTACAGTCACAGCACGTACAGTACAGTCACACCACATAGAGTCACAGTCAAATGTTTTTATCCATCAGAATGATGCTTTATTCTTCTCATTGCTCACAGGGCAAGGAGGACGCTGACCCCTGCTGAGCAGACCTGTCTTAGATATTATCCATTTATAGCTTGAATTTCACTGACATGATGGCCTTGCTGAAAGTGCCGTGCCTCTCGTTAACTTGTCGTTTGAGAAGTCCTTACGGTTAATTATCATAGTCTCTCATCGTTATGCCCTTGTTGTCACATGACCATTGTAACGTAGGGCAGTCCTGAGCAGGTAGCCGGTTTGAAGGGCAGGTGTGGCGGCCACAGGGCACCTGGATCTCTCTTATTTACCTGAGTCACTTCACCTCGGTGAAATATTCTGCACTTGAAAGCTGGCGGCGTTTAATATGCACGCAGTGCCTCTGGCCCCAGATGACGGCAATCAATCACTCCGAGCCGGGCCCCCCTCTCATTCGCTGAGAGCTTTGGGCAGACGCGGTGGGGAAAGGGAGGCCGGAGAGCCTGCCGGTGTTTGTGGCGAGGGCGTACTTTATCCTGGAAGAACATCAAAACAGCGGCTCTTAAGATAAAAGTCCCCTCGGCCCTCTAACTGCGCCCAGAAATAAACCTTCAGGTGGAACCTTCCGGGCCGACAGGCCAAGCTGAAGAGGGGCTCTTATCTGGGAGGAATCTTTAAATCCCAGGAGATGTAAATAAGTGATCTGTTATCAGCGACCAGAGGAAAATCAGTCAGCGGGTCCATAAATCCCCCTGATTAAGAGAGCTGGTGCAGCCTGCACTCTAACCACCACTAAACTCCCTTCTGCAGGGTTTCTGCTCCTCTGTTACCCTGCGTAGACCTGGAGTAGTGTGTGTGTGTGTGTGTGCGTGCGCGTGCGTGTGTGTGTGTGTGTGCGTGTGTGAGTGAGCATGTGTGTGTGTGTGTGTGCATGTGTGTGTGTGTGTGTGTGTGTGTGTGTGTGTGTGTGTGCGCGTGCGCGTGTGTGTGTGTGTGCACGCATGCGTGTGTGTGTGTGTGTGTGAGTGAGCGTGTGTGTGTGTGTGTGTGTGTGTGTGCGCGCGTGCGTGTGTGTGTGAGCGAGCGTGTGTGTGTGTGTGTGTGTGTGTGCGTGCGTGTGTGTGTGAGTGAGCGCGTGTGTGTGTGTGTGAGTGTGCGTGTGTGTGTGTGTGTGTGAGTGAGCGTGTGTGTGTGTGTGTGTGTGTGTGTGTGTGTGTGTGTGTGTTTTCTTGCTCTGTGTTACACATGGCTCCAGGGATGATTATAATAAATGTCACTCAGGTCATGAGACTGTTTCTGCAGTGTCTTACTTTTGTTTATTCTATGGTCTATTGAAGGATTCTCCCAGTGTCATGACCCTGGAGGACACAGAGCGTTTATGGTGTTTCCAACGCGTTAGCCTAGCAGATATACGGACTGAACAGCCTGGGCATGAGCTCTAGGATCGATGCATGGATGCATGTATGCAGTGTGTGACAGTGTATTATAGCATAAACACAGTGTGTGGTTCAGTGTGTATTATGACATTCATACTGTGTGTGTGTGTAACAGTATGAGCAGTGTAAGGATCCTAAATGTGACTCTGGCCCAGTACTGTGGCCCACTGAAGCCTGTGTTCGCTGCAGTTATAGACTTTAACTGGAATTGAACTCCAGCCTATATGCCGTAGAGCTTTGAAATGAAACGCCTAAATACTGAAAAATAAAACGTGCATCGCAAGCCTTTCGCATATTTTTAAGTAGTTTTTAAATTGTTGTGTTCGGATATGTGCTGCATGTAAACAAGCGATGCGTTCACACGCTAAAACGGGGATAGCGTGTCATCATGCCGTTTGAGATGAATTCCTGAATAATGTCGCCTGGGCTGCTCTTATTCTGGAGCTGGGCTGTGATTGGCCTGCAGGCTGCATGCTCACGATGGCTGCAGTAAAGGCTTATTAGAGAACGTACAGTACGGATTTAGCATGAGTTTTGTATTGTAGGGTAGAAATTTCCCAGTAATACGTACAGTGCAATGGTGATGGGAGGATTATATTACTAAAGCCGAATGATCGTAGGTTAAAATAAGTGGGTTTAAGTGTTTTTTATTTATTTTTAGGAATGAACTTTAAAATGCGTTTGTGCTTGTTACATTAAATAGTTAGGGATGACGGTCGGTACTTCTTACATCATGAGGAGGTGGCTCTGTTTAACTGGATGGAGTCCGAAGATGGAGATCTTGCATGATGTTGGTCTTCTTCCTTTAAATGATGTGTCACCTTGGAAGTGTTCTGGACTGTTTCCACACCGCTGGCTGATCGTATTTACAGGCATAACCTTCACGGATCCGAGGCTGGATTTTATCAGGCAGCAGTGGCTGTGTGGGCCATCAGTGGAGGGTTACACACGGGGTTCAGTGTGTCACATGACACTGTGTTTGGGCGTGGCCTGGGTGTGGGCGTGCTGATGGAACAGGTGTCGGGTTCAGGTTGTGGGTGTTGATGGGACAGTTGTGACGGGACAGGTGTTGGACTGGTCTCTTTAGAATCGCTGGATCTTCAGTTGCACCCCCTCCTCCTCGGGGGGAGATTTGGGTTGGGGGGACCTCCTTAGACTCCAGACTCTGCCAGTGGCTTGTGAGAGAAGTCTGCTACCATTTCTCTCTGGAATGCTGTGAATTTGTTCTGGAAGGTATTGTGCCCGGATAAAAGACTTCTTACTTAAGACTTTGATCTTGCATTGTGAAGGTACAGGTGACAGATGAATAGCAAAACAGAGGGAAGTCCTGCATACTTTTAGAAATGGATTTCATGTGCATTCAAACGGATGTTTCACTTTGGGACGTTCACCAGAGTGTTTTGTACCGGACAGAACCTACCTTTATCCCACACTTATCCTTAACCTGCTTCAGAACAGTTGTGGGATGAACATGGTCGATTGAGTGAGGAACACACATTAGCAGCTGATTCCTTTGTGTGCGATAGCATCTAATGTGCACGTGCAACGAGAAATAATTTTTTGTTAAAATGAAACATTTTCAAACATGTTTCCTTGTTACAGTCGCACATAATGGAATATGTGATCTCCGCTTCAGAACTCAGCTTCTGGAGGGGGATTCCTGGCATATTTTTGAATCTGGCAGAGTCGGTACCTTTTTTCAGGTGTGAAGTGATTCTCCGTCTCACCTGTCTTCAGCTCGTTGTGCTGCAGGTACACAGGTGGGCTGACTCCTGGGGAGGGCCTGATGATTAGCCAATCGCAAAAGCCGTCTTCCAGCTGTGACCTGTTCCCATAGTAACCGCATCCAGAGACCGATGCAGGGTGCGTGTGGGAGGGGTGATGTTTTAGAATGAGCAGAACTCATGTGCTGAGAGTATTTTAAAAATAGTTACATTGACAGCATACAGGTGATAGGAAGTTTATAACAGTGTGCATATGGTAGGGAGTTTATGCATATTTTAGCACATTTAGCACCGTACACCCATCTCAAATGAAATGTTTCAAGAACTTTGGGGGATGTCGTCATTTCTAGTGAGATAATGTTATGATGATTACTGTTCCTCAGTCTTTGAACACATCTTTTCATAGTCAAAGTTCTGTCAGAGTTACATAAAAATGATCCACAGCCATGAGCCTATACTGACACACTGACACACTGACAAAAGTGAAAATGCAACTAACTGTGGTGACAGACCAGAATTGTGTCAGTGTGTCAGTAGAGACTGTGGGTCAATGTGTCAGTACAGACTGTGGGTCAGTGTGCCAGTACGTACTGTGGGTCAGTGTGTCAGTACAGACTGTGGGTCCGTGTGTCAGTAGAGACTGTGGGTCAGTGTGTCAGTACAGACTGTGGGTCAGTGTGTCAGTACGGACAGTGGGTCAGTGTGTCAGTAGAGACTGTGGGTCAGTGTGTCAGTACAGACTGTGGGTCAGTGTGTCAGTACGGACTGTGGGTCCGTGTGTCAGTAGAGACTGTGGGTCAGTGTGTCAGTACAGACTGTGGGTCAGTGTGTCAGTACAGACTGTGGGTCCGTGTGTCAGTAGAGACTGTGGGTCAGTGTGTCAGTACAGACTGTGGGTCAGTGTGTCAGTACGGACTGTGGGTCAGTGTGTCAGTACAGACTGTGGGTCCGTGTGTCAGTAGAGACTGTGGGTCGGTGAGCTCCTGTGCTGTGCTGACAGGCGTGTGAAAGTCTCAGGGAAAGGCGCTATATCAGAGACGCAGTGGCAGATGAGAAGCGCACTCTCACAGTGAGCACACACACATCAGCCCTGCAGTGCTGTAAAGCAGCTGTGTGTGTTTCATACGCAGATAAAACGCTGGCAGGGGCAGCGGCAGCTCCCCCCTCCGCCCCGGGGGCCATGCCCCAAATACACCCCCCCCCATCCCCAAGCCCCCCCCCCCCCCCCCCGGGCCGCCTCCTTCGGCATGCCCTGACATCACTCCTGCGGGACGCTGCTCTGGAATCAGGCCGCGCCCGAGTCTGGAACATCACGCAGATTAGCGGCTGGGATCTGATGTCTGACATGGCGTTCGGCGGGCGGGGGGGGGGCGGGGCTGGGGAACCGGATTATTTCACGCACTGGGAGCGGAACAATGCTTTATTTATTAGTTTTTTTTCCTCTTGCTGTAACCGGATTTTTTCTCTGATGCGGACAAACAAACTGAACAGGGTTTGTAAGAGGCCTCGGTAACAGTGTGGTGGTAGTTTTTTTTCCGCTCAGCTACTGCTAGCCATCCCTGCACTGGAACAGTGCTTTAACAGGATGCGCCACCCAGCAAACTCTTTGCCCTTGTTTCTCTGCCACATGAGTGCTCCCCCTCCCCCTCTGTTTAAAAATATATGAGGAAATGTGAGGAAAAGACTCTGGGCTCCATGTGCTGAATCAGTGACTGTCGGCGTGGAAACAGAACAGAGCGATACTCCGCATCTTTCACGTGTTTTTGGGGTTTTAAGAGCTGAGTTCACCGCGTCAGACGCGGCTCATTTGAGACGGGTCGTTTCGCGCTGTCATGTCGTTGAGAAAGGGAGGGCGTGGCGGGCGGAGATGGCTTTCTTCACCCTGCGCGTGAATCTGAAAACCCGGCAGCGGAAGAAAGGGGTTCAGCTTCATCTTTGAAAATGAAACCCCTTCCGTCTCACATCGGTTTGAAGCTCCAGTTGGTCTGCTCCTCATGTCCACCCAGTCTTAATAGCACCATAATAGCAGCTTTGAGCTCAAGGTTGCTTTTATGTTGAGCGCATTTAAACTCCGCCTTGGCTAGCTGTGAGTGCCAGGCAACACGGTTTCGCGGGAGCGAATAGCCGTGTGAGTGCAGCAGCGGTGACTAATTCACACATCGGAGTGTTGCAGGTTGTTTGACTCAGGTGAGACCCTGTCTCGCAGGTGAGAGGGGGCGGGTGCAGGTGACTGGCTCCCCGCGGCCCGTTCTGTCCGTGTTAATGAGACGTCATTAGAACACCTGTCACTTGCTTCGTTTCCTCTTCATTACCTCATCCTCGCCTCTCCAGGGGACACTCCACTGCCCCCTAATGGACAATCTTGGCAGTGCTGCTGTGTCTCTTAGGAAGGATTTGAGTTTTAGGAGGTGACACCTGGAATAAAATTGCCTGAAATTGAAATATTTATTTTTAATGAAACCCTTAATTGTTATCCAGGTGGTAAAAGGTTAATCTATTGCATGCCTATTCGTGTATTTACTCAATTACACGTCCTTCTGAATTTAAACACCCCTTTAAAGACGTCAGTCATTTGGATGTGGTGCCAGTGAGCTCTAATGGGTGTAATGTTCTACCAGCAGGGCGTCATGGCGACAGGGCAGACAGGTTTTAATTGGCTGGTGACCTGCAGTGTCTGGAAGCCCAGGAGAGAGAGCCAGTCTGGTTCATTCAGAGGGCAAAAATACAGTAATCTTATACATTAGCATGTGTAATCTGAGTTTGCAGTTTTATTTAAATTCTGGAATGTAAGAGGATGGGAAGTTCATAGCATTGAAATATGTGCATGTGTGTATGCGTGCGTGTGTGCATGTGTACATGTACATGTGTGTGTATGTGTGTGTACTTGTCTGTGTGTGTGTGTGTGTGTGTGTGGTATCTGTGTTCCAGCATCAGGCTCCTCTGTGGAGCTGTGATAGCCCAGCTCTGGCTGTGAGGAGATGGACACATTAACCTTTCAGAGAGCCTCTCCGCTGGGCCTCGTTAAAGGGCCTCTCCGCTGGGCCTCGTTAAAGGGCCTCTCCGCTGGGCCTCGTTAAAGGGCCTCTCGGCCTCGTTAAAGGGCCTCTCCGGCTCGTTAAAGGGCCTCTCCGCTGGGCCTCGTTAAAGGGCCTCTCCGCTCGGCCTTGTTAAAGGGCCTCTTCGCTGGCCTCGTTAAAGGGCCTCTCCTCTCGGCCTCGTTAAAGGGCCTCTCGGCCTCGTTAAAGGGCCTCTCCGCTCAGCCTCGTTAAAGGGCCTCTCGGGCTCGTTAAAGGGCCTCTCCGCTCGGCCTCGTTAAAGGGCCTCTTCGCTGGCCTCGTTAAAGGGCCTCTCTGCTCGGCCTCATTAAAGGGCCTCTCGGCCTCGTTAAAGGGCCTCTCTGCTCGACCTCGTTAAAGGGCCTCTCCGCTCGACCTCGTTAAAGGGCCTCTCGGGCTCGTTAAAGGGCCTCTCTGCTCGACCTCGTTAAAGGGCCTCTCGGGCTCGTTAAAGGGCCTCTAAGCTCGGCCTCGTTAAAGGGCCTCTCCGCCTCGTTAAAGGGCCTCTCTGCTCGGCCTCGTTAAAGGGCCTCCGCTCGGGCTCGTTAAAGGGCCTCTCCGCTCGGCCTCGTTAAAGGGCCTCTCCGCTCGGCCTCGTTAAAGGGCCTCTCCGCTGGGCCTCGTTAAAGGGCCTCTCTGCTCGACCTCGTTAAAGGGCCTCTCGGCCTCGTTAAAGGGCCTCTCCGCTCGGCCTCGTTAAAGGGCCTCTCTGCTCGACCTCGTTAAAGGGCCTCTCCGCTCGGCCTCGATAAAGCCTCGCGTCACTCAGCAGGAGACACAAACGACTGCTTCTGTCCTTTTCCGTCTAAAAATAAGTCATGTGAAAAGCGATCGTTTCTAACAGGCTAGCATAATGGAGAGGTGAAAAATGTGCAGTCATCACTCTCACTGGCTCTGGTGCACACTGAAGGAGCAGATCTGATCGGGATCTATCCTTTCAGACAGAGAGGTCTTTGAGTTTTGGGCCCATAGTATCCACACCAGTGAGGAAGAGGCTCTGTCCACGTGTGATGAGTGTGCAAATGCGTTATGGGTCGGTACATGCATAATGGCTTTCAAAATATGTGATGGTTTTGCAAATGTGTGATGTGATGACTTTGCACATACATGATGAGTTTGTAAATGCGTGATGAGTTTGTAAATGCGTGTGCGTGTGTGTGTGCGTGTGTGTATGCGCGTGTGTGTGTGTATGTATGTATGTGTGTATGTGTGTATGTGTGTGTGTGTGTGTGTGTGTGTGTGTGTGTGTGTGTACCCAGGGCTGTGTTGCTGATGGGTTCTGTGTTGTTCTCTGGGCTGTGTGCTGAAGTCACTGGTATGAGTCAGGATGCATAGGGTAAAGGAGAATAGATTCACTCAGCGGTGAACGCTATCTCTCTCTCTCTGTTTCTTTCCCTCTCTCCTTCTCTCTCGCTCTCTCCCCCTCTCCCTCACGGTTTCTCTCTCACTCTCTCTCTGTCTCGCAGTCTTCCTCTCTCTCTTTTTCTCTCTCTCACTCTCTCCCCCTCTCCCTCTCTGTCTCTCTCTTGCTCTCTCCACCTCTGCCTCTCTCTCTATCTCTTTCCCTCTTTGTCTCTCTCTCGCTCTCTCCCTCTCTCTCTGTCTCTTTCCCTCTCTCCCTCTCTCTCCCTCTCTCCCCCTCTCCCTCTCTCTCTGTCTTTCAGTCTCCCTCTCTCTCTCTCTCCCCATCTGCCTCACTCTATCTCTATCTCTCTCTCTATCTCTCTGCCCAGTCTTGTGAGGATCAGTTTACTGTAGATTAATCAAGGTTTCCGCTTGACCAGTGACTTCACATCGTATATTATTTAAATAGACTGAAGAATATTATTTATTTATTTATTTTCTGCAGACATATATTTATGGAATACCTATTCAGGCATTTTGTGACTCAGGTAGTGGTATAGAAAAGTTCAGTTTTAGCATCGTAATCAGCGTATGTTAAATGACACCCATCCCTATTTGTGAGTAGACTCTTTCTGGCTTCTGAACAGGGTGTGTGTCATCCCAAGCCACAAACTCACACACAGTAAAGATGCTCAAAAAATATTTTAACTTGCAAAATGCTAAAAATGGCGGAAAATCCAACATGGCAGACCTTGTGGGTCCCTGGGGCGAAACTGCTCAGTGCAAGAAGAACATCTGCACTCTCACACACACACACACACACACACATGCACACACAATACACACTCATGCACACACTCAAACACAACATGCATACACACTCTCTCTCTCACACACACACACACACATACATGCACAAACACATACACACACATACACACACTATACACACACACACACACACACACACGAATGCACCGCGCTCTGATTGGCCCTGTTTGGAGCCACTCCTGTTCTGACTGAATGAGAACGCTTGGTGCTCTCAGGCAGATTATTAACGAATGTTAGGATGTGATGCTGAATTAAAAAGGCCAGTTCTCTCCTGTTCAGCTGCTGAAATAACAACTGAGAAAGAGGCAAACTGCGCGTAACTAGCGGGGATTATTCAGATTATTCAGTGTTTGGCACGTTGTTGAAGGCAGTTCTGTGAATCATGATGTAATTAAGGTTTGGCTCTTTAAAAATGTACAGCACGGATTTTGCTGACAGCTGAAGTAATATTCAAACTAACGTCCATAAAAACTTCAGCTTATTTCACGAGCACTGCGTTTCCTGTGATCACTGCTGCAGAGATGTGGTGCAGACCCGTCAGATTTGTGTTGTTTTGAGAGGGCTGGTGGCCTGCGCTCTGAGCAGACGTTGAGGTTCTGACTGACTGCGGCTCAGCCAAACTGCGATCAGCGCACAGAGGGTTAGCGTTAGCCTAAAGGCTCCTCGCGTGTGACCTCAGCAGATCTCATTGGCCAGACTAACGTGTGTCATGTGACATCTGCTGTAATAAAAAGAGATAAACGGGTGAGCTTCATATTCATGATGTAGATTAATAATGCGCTTCATTGCTACGTCAACAGTGTGTTTTTTGTTGTTGTTTTTTGCATGGTTACGCTGGCATTTACAGGCAATGGGCTGGTGAACGGCTCATTTAGCAACAACAACCAGCTGTGCTGGCCGCAGACAGCCAGCATTCATGTGTCCGCAGGGCCAGGGGTCGGCCATTCAGCCGCCCGATTGGCTGTGGAGCCCCACGAAGGGCTGCTGTATTCACATACGTGCGTGCGTGAGTGCGTGCGTGCGTGCCTGCGTGTGTGTGTGCGTGCGTGAGTGCGCGTGTGTGCGTGCGTGCGTGCGTGCCTGCGTGTGTGTGTGCGTGCGTGAGTGCGTGTGTGCGCGTGTGTGCGTGCGTGTGTGCGTGCGTGCGTGCGTGCGTGCGTGCCTGCGTGTGTGTGTGCGTGCATGCCTGCGTGTGTGCGTGCGTGCGTGAGTGCGTGCGTGCGTGCGTGAATGCGTGTGTGCGTGTGTGTGCGTGTGTGCGTGCATGCGTGCGTGTGTGTGTGCGTGCGTGCGTGCGTGCGTGTGTGTGCGTGCGTGCGTGCGTGCGTGCGTGTGCGTGCGTGCGTGCGTGCGTGCGTGTGTGCGTGCGTGTATGTGTGTGTGCGTGTGTGTGTGTATGCATGTGTGTGTGTGAGGACCATTGATCTGCTCGAGTGTGCCTTTACTGCATGTGGAAAGACCTGAAGATAAAGTGAAATGTTCTTGTTCTCTCACGGGCCAAAACACAGACAATTAACATTAACGTCCTGCCTCAAATACCTTCCATAATTAATGCTGCCTGCTCTCCTTTCAAACCCTGTCCATTTGAGAGGGCACTCTCCCTGCTGACAGCTGATAAAACACTTACCCTACTGAGCCTGGGGGAGAAAAATCCTTTCCAGAGTGCCAGCCTCCATCTTTTTTTTTTCCTCTTCCCCCCATCAGAAGGAACAGTCAAGAAAAGGAAGACAGAGTGAAGAAATATCTAGAGTCACCTCAGACCCCAGACCTGGAGGGCCGCCGTGCCGCAGGTTTCTATGGTTTCCTTTCGACCGGCAGCCAATGTAGGCCTTCGACACAGAACGTGAGGACCTCTTAGCCAATCAGAGACTTCAGTTAAGCACTTCAGCGCTGACACGCAGGTTCCACCACCCTCCAGGGCAGGAGACATTTGGCTAATTGCCTGAAGTACGAAGCTGCTGGGGGTGGCTGTGTAGGATGGTGGTTAAGGGAACTGGTTGGCACTGCTGCTGTACCCTTGAGAAAGTCACCTGACCTGTCAGTGTAAATCCAGCTGTGTAACGGTGAGAGCACCGCACTGGGCGAGGGTTAAATGCCAGTAATATAATGTACAATAATATTGAGTTGATTATTTAAAGACACAAATGCTTCCATTTATGCAGATGTAAAGCTCCAAAAAAAAAGGGATTTATTTTGGAATCTTTCCCATAATGCATCGGCTCGGACGGCTGTAACCGTGGCGATTAAAGTGGAAGAGCAGCGTGCCTGTGAAGGGCTGGGGTCAGAGGTCATGCTCATTGTGACATCAGCGTGGGCTGGAGGTAGTGTGTAACAGCTGCCACATTCGTAAGAAACACAGAGTACATATACACTACTGAAGCTGAGGCCGGGGACACACGTATCTGTCATATCAGATTTATATGATTATTATTTGGTTATTCATTTATGTGTTCATTTATTTATTTATTTATTTTTTACTTTTTACTTTTTAAAAATTGTACTTTTGCATATTTCCTTCTAGATCATTAAGCACATTAGCGTGGAAATGTCGCCAGTGTTCTCTCTGAAAGATTTTGAAAAAAAAGAAAGAAAGAAACGGCCACAATCAGCTGGTCTGTTTTCACTATTTTTGCATCAGACAGGGACAGAAGTGGAAAAGTAGTTTTGTGAATATCTGTTAGGAAAATCGATACAGATGTAGCTGGGGCACACAGCGTGGGATCAGAAGAGTGGATGTACTGTACTGTACTGTAGCACTGTACGCATATAAAACCCTTACACCCACATGACTCCTCCAATCATTCTCCTTCACCGCTTGCTTTGCCCTCTTGTTTGATTGTGTCAACAAACTGAAGAGCAGACCACTTCAGGAATCAGGGGCTCAAGCGCAGTAGTGATTCTGTTTATAGCACGTCTGCAAAAATAGATCTGGCCAAAAATATGCAGTGTCCTGCTTGGCAACAGACAGTAAAACCACCCTCTCCCCCCAGCATGACACTGAGATACTCCCCCAAGCCTGAGACTGATCTACTTCCCCAAACTGAAACTGAGATACTCCCACCAGCCTGATGCCTTCTCTCATCCTCTGTTCTGATTGGTCAACGCCAGTGTGGGTTTTCAGTAAGGGGAAATTCCATTGTATTGTATGGTCTAGATATTTCACTTCTCTGTTTGTCACTCCTGGGTTCCCATGGCAGCACAGAGTGTTTAAAGGCGTTCAACCCCCCCCCCCCCCCCCCCCCCCACATACACACACACCCCAGTTGGGCAGAAATGAAAATCTTGCCAAATTGTTGATAATGTGCTTATTCAGTGGTCACATGCCTGTGGCAGCTGCAGGGGTGTGCAGAGGGGCATGCGCTGGTTTGGGATAAAACCTCATTACCGGCGGTTTGCAGGTTTGATTCCCAAGTGGGGCACAGCAGTTTTATGTGTTTTAGACTCCCATCATTGGAGTCTAAAAGGACGCACGTAGCCGCTCTTCTGCGTGTATTACCCATAATCCACTGGGCTTCTGTGTCAGACCTATACAGGTTCCTGACGTACCTTAGACTCTTCAGGCCCCTGTGGACAGAACCAGCTCAGTAACGCGTCCTCAGCTGGTCATCCTGGGCCAGTAGAGCACTCCTGTGACTTATGAACACCAGCGGTGTGTGTGTGTGTGTGTGTGTGTGTGTGAGTCTGTGTGTGTGCGTGTGTGTGTGTGTGTGTGTGTGAGTCTGTGTGTGTGTGTGTGTGGGAGTGCTCCCAGGTCCCCTCAGCGCCAGTGGGCTGAACAGGCTTTATGTAATAAAGGAGTGGGATTCAGGCACATTTAACATGGATATGAAGGTCTGTGGCTGTGTGCTGTTGCCCCTCCAGAGGGAGGCGTGCGGTGGTCGCATCGGAGAGGTGAAGGTGTTTCCTGAAGGTGCTCTGAGTTGCAGGAGATCAGAGGTCACATAAGGTCATTTGGACATTATGTTTAATCTACGCATTCAGAGCACAAAGCGCTGCTTATTCATCATACTCGGTATTCAAGGTTTTTTTCTTTATAAAGGAGAGTTTATTAATGTATTTGTATTGTAACCAGCTGAGGGACTGTAGATAAAAAATAAGCTTCTGGTGCAATACCTGAAATTGCAACATTTATTAATTTAATATTGTGCATGATCCCTTACGAAGAAACGGTTAAATAAGTATGTTATGCCTGTGCGGTGAGATGATGTCATGGGTGCGTTGGCTGGTATCACATGTGCCGTGTTTGTCGTGACTCTTGGAAGGCCTGGCGTAGCCCACGCTGGTTCCTGAGCTCCACGGAGGGCTGAAATGGACCCAGATCAGCTCCACGGGGCTGATGGGATTTGGGGAGCTTCCAGTCAGGGCCGGTCAGGAGGAGCCCGCAGCCGTTTCTCAGATTGGGGACAGATGGTGGCAGGAAGGAGTGACACAGGGACCAGTCACATAGCCCCGCCCACATTACCTGTTTAACTAACGTAGCCCCGCCCACTTTAACCCTGCCCCTCACATGGCCCCGCCCACATCACCTGTGCAACTCACATAGCCCCGCCCACTTTAACCCTGCCCCTCACATGGCCCCACCCACTTTAACTCTGCCCCCACAGTGACCCCTCCCACACAGGCTCTGGCTCTTTCATATACTCAGGCTCCAGGTTCCTGTCTGAGCTGGCCTTGAGCCTGAATCTGTTAGGTGGACAGAGGTGTCAATCAGGAGATAATCTCCAATAATCTCCGCCCTCCTCACATCCGCTCTCAGAGTCGTCCTGCTCCCCGCTCCTGCTCCAGGAGGAACTGTCGAGCCAGCCGGATGCAAAATAATCTCCTAACCTTCATTCATTTAATCATAGTCA
Organism: Anguilla pacifica; assembly: GCA_039654925.1. NCBI lineage: Eukaryota > Metazoa > Chordata > Actinopteri > Anguilliformes > Anguillidae > Anguilla > Anguilla pacifica. The sequence continues at coordinate 64,287,287 of CM077289.1, read as the reverse complement.
ACAGAAGGACCTTTATTTGTTTCTCTATTTGCTGTATATGTAAGATTATACAAGAGCATGCTGTTTATATTTATGTAGACAAATAACAGCTTCGTTTTTGTTCTTCATGGTATTACAGATTTTCGTTATGTGAAGACGTGTATGGCTGTGTAAGATGTACCTACAGTAATTTATTTTGAGTGTGCTGGTTCCTGGGGGAGGGGGGGTGGGGGGATGAAGATGGTCCCCCTCGCTGACATTCTCCTCTGGTAACTGTCCCTGTCCAGAGCCTTAATGTGATTGGTCGATGGAGGTGATGAAATCTATCAGGGCTGGGGGGTTGTGGGAGATCTCATCTCTATGGTGCTTTGTGCTTAACTTTTGAGTGAAAGATTTAAGCCAGTTAGTCCGGCAGTTCAGTTAGATTCTCATACCATGTCTCCTTTTTCACACTGTCCCTTGTGATGCTGTTTAATTCACACTCTCGTCAACAAAAGTTACGGACAAAATGTCCTCGTGGTTAGAAATGGAATGCTGTAAAATATCAGACAAGGCCGTAAAAGTGAATAAGGGACAGTGCTCTTAGCCAAAGTGTTAAAACACAAGACAGAGTCAGTCTAGCTGTTCGGAAAAGTGTTCGCTTGTGGAGGATGAGCAGAACAAACGGGCCTGTGGTTGTGAAGGTGGAAGAGACACAGGCTTTGAGTGGTGGTGTGTGTACGGGCGTGTGTGTGTGTGTGTGTGTGTATGGACCTCTGTGAGTGTGTGTGTATACAGGGCCTGTGTGAGTGTGTGTGTATACAGGGCCTGTGTGAGTGTGTGTGTATACAGGGCCTGTGTGAGTGTGTGTGTATACAGGGCCTGTGTGAGTGTGTGTGCAGGTCTGTGTGTGTGTGTGTGTGTACAGGCCTGCGTGAGTGTGGGTGTGTGTGTACGGGCCTGGTGTGTGTATATGGGCCCGTGTGAGTGTGTGTGCAGGTCTGTGTGTGTGTGTGTGTGAGTATGTGCAGGTCTGTGTGTGTGTGTGTGTGTGTGTGTGTATGCGGACCTCAGTAAGTGGGTGTGTGTGTATGCAGGTCCTCAGTAAGCAGGTGTGTGTGTGTATGCAGGTCCTCATTAAGCAGGTGTGTGTGTATATGCAGGTCCTCCGTAAGCAGGTGTGTGTGTATGCAGGTCCTCAGTAAGCAGGTGTGTGTGTATGCGGGTCCTCAGTAAGCAGGTGTGTGTGTATGCGGGTCCTCAGTAGGCTGGTGTGTGTGTATGCGGGTCCTCAGTAAGCAGGTGTGTGTGTATATGGGACCTCAGTAAGCAGGTGTGTGTGTATGCAGGTCCTCAGTAAGCGGGTGTGTGTGTATGCAGGTCCTCAGTAAGCGGGTGTGTGTGTAGGCAGGTCCTCAGTAAGCAGGTGTGTGTATGCGGGTCCTCAGTAAGCAGGTGTGTGTGTATGCGGGTCCTCAGTAGGCAGGTGTGTGTGTATGTGGGTCCTCAGTAGGCGGGTGTGTGTGCATGCGGGTCCTCAGTCAGCAGGTGTGTGTGTATATGCAGGTCCTCCGTAAGCAGGTGTGTGTGCATGCGGGTCCTCAGTAAGCAGGTGTGTGTGTATGCGGGTCCTCAGTAAGCAGGTGTGTGTGTATGCGGGTCCTCAGTAAGCAGGTGTGTGTGCATGCGGGTCCTCAGTAGGCGGGTGTGTAAAGGCTGTAAACAGCGGCGCTGGTTTATCAGGACCTCCCAGCCCAGCCGGCTCTGACAGAGCGTACTAAATCAGCTCAGACTCCGCTGCGTGGGCTCTCTGCGCCCTGAATGAGAGCCACTGCATTTATCACTTCAACCAGCCCTCTGTGCCTTCTGTTCTTCTGTGTGCACGCTCTCCCTCGCTCTCTATCTCTCTCTCACATGCACTCTTTCTTTCTGTCTCTTTATCTCATTCTGCCTCTCACATTTTACCCCTCTCTCTCTCCCTTTTTACTTTTCTTTCACCCTCCCTCTATCTCTGTCTGCCTCATCTCCCCCTCTCTCTTTCCTTTTTACCTCTCGCCCCTATCTCTCTCTCTCTGTTCCTCTCCCTCTCAGCCCTCCATCTCCCTCTCTCTCTCCTTTCCTCTGCCTCTCTCTGTGTCTGTCTCTCCATCTCTCTCCCTCAATCGCTCCCTCTCTCTCTCTAGGGTGTGTGGTGTCCTGTTGTTGTCAGTGTGGGGGGGGGGGGTTGACAGAGTGTGCATTCAGACTGCTGTAATAACTGAGCTGCATTCATCCCCAGCTGCTGCTGCTGGTGGATTTGCACCCCCCCTTCAGCCCAGCTGGGTGATCTGCCCCCCCCCCCGTGCCCCCCCCCCCCCCGTGCCTGGCACAGCGGCGCTGCCACGCCCTCGCGCTGCCTGTCCCTTTGTTTCCTGCGTGCACGTCACACCACAGCCCCCCTTTCATCCCAGACAAGCCCCTTAATTCATTAGCAGCCGAGTTGGCCAGGTCGCTATGGCGATCCGGCCCTCCAGGTGGGCGAGGTCGCCATGACGATCTGGACCTCCAGGTGGGCGAGGTCGCCATGACGATCGGGCCGTCAGGTGGGCATGAAAGGCGGGATTGTGTCTGCTTCCGCTCCGCAGGCCAGCGAGCTCTGTCCTTAAAGGGCCTGCTGTGGTGCTGCTGCAACGTTTCTTCAACATTTCTGCAATGTTTCTGCAGCGTTTCTGCAGCGTTACTTAAACGCTGTGGACCCAGTGGTTTGCGGGACAGTAAAGTGCAATATGGTGTCTTTCTTTTTGCTGTTTGGGTTTTGTAAAGGACTCACTAGGTCTGGTCCTAGTTTATTAGTGCTAATATCCCTTTCTCTTTCTCTCTCTCTTTCTCTCTCTTTCTCTCTCATTCTCTCACTCTCTCTCTCTCTCTCTCTCTCTCTCTCTCCCTGTCTCTCTCGCCCAGGTTTGTCGGGGATCTCCAGCATGTTTGGGAAGAAGAAGAAGAGGCTGGAGATCTCCGCCCCCTCTAACTTCCAGCACCGGGTGCACACGGGCTTCGACCCCCGGCAGCAGCGCTTCACGGGCCTGCCCCAGCAGTGGCAGAGCCTGCTGGCTGACACCGCCAGCCGGCCCAAACCCATGGTGGACCCCTCCTACATCACCCCCATTCAGCTGGCCCCCATGAAGGTGCGTCCCGCTCGCACCCCTCCGGCCAATCAGGGGCGGGGGGCATGCACCTGCCCTACCAATCAGGAGAGGGGGCCATGCACCTGCCCTACCAATCAGGGGAGGGGGCCATGCACCTGCCCTACCAATCAGGAGAGAGGGGGTCATGCACCTGGCCTTCCAATCGAGAGAGAGTAACATTAACATTATCCAGTCAGGAGAGAGAAGTATTTAACCATCCCTCCAACTGGGAGTGAGTAAAATTGATCACATCCTCCAATCAGAAGAGATTATAATGAACACCATCCAATCTTCAGAGCAGTGTCAACCAGTCCAATCCATCCAGTCCAGAGAGAGCAAAATTCAGCCTTTCTCCAATCAGAAACTAGTTATATTCACCCAATGAGAAGATAACGGATATTGCTCTAAGTGTGTCTGCTTATCTGGAGCAGAGGCGGATGTCAGTTTCTGAGATCTGTGAGGGTTTGATTTTCATTCTACATTATTAGTCTTTATATAGCAAATAAAAAGCCTTTAAGAAGTGATTCTACAGATGAAAACTAGTCAGACTGTGACATCATCATAGAAATTATAAAGTCTCAAGCTGACAACACTGCCACAGAGTTTGCAAATACACATCATACAAACCTGAAATTACTCAGCCAATGAATGGTGTCCCTGCTGAAATTATTCAGCATATCAATGGCCTTCATGCTGATATTTCTCAGCGGATGGGGATGCATGGTCTTTAGACTGTTCTGACCTGTTGCAGGGTCTGCTGTGTGGGCTATAGCTAAATTATATTCACTGTTTAAATGCATTATGACCAGCTGAATGTTTTTATTTTATTTTGAGTGTCAGGACTGTTTGCTGTTACGATGCATTATTGCTGAAGAAAGGAAGCGTTGTTTTCCATGTTTGTGCTCAGTGTTGTGTGTTGGTGTAGCCGTGCTCTCCCCTGTGTCTCTGTCTCCTTCTCCGTGATATCCACACGCGTGTGCTATCCACACGCGTGTGCTATCCACACGTATGCGCATGCGTGTGCGTACCCACGCGCGTGTGTGTATCCACACTCTAGGGCCCTGTCTTCCGCAGTTTGTGCTGTTTGTTTTTCTCGTTTACCTGAGAAGGTCTGTAACGAGGCTGTTCATCACCCGCGATCGCTCGCAGTCCGTCGCGCTGTTGACTTTTATTACAGCAGCGAGGCACGCTTCAGGAATTACCCACAATTCATTTTTAACCACAGTTCACATTGGTTCTCCTCTAAGTAATACATCTAAATCAGAATTCATACAGCTTTAGTTTTTTTTGGTAGTCTGGCAGTAATGATGGCCGTACATGGCTCTACGTGTGACATGTTTCTGTAAGTCGTATGACGTCAGCAAATATGGCTAAAAATAATATTTGCATTTCTCCTTGTAACAGTAATTAAGCGCAAGGGAACCGTGAGACCGGGTGAAATATGGTGTAGACCTTTAAGAACGTCCTGCTGGCCTTGATCAGATGAGCGATGTGAACAGAAAGACACACTTATCAGATCACGGAGCTCATAAATCCCAGGATTGATAGATCTCACACCCACACACACGGAGAAAGAGAGAGAAAGAGAGAGAGCGAGAGAGAGAGAGCGAGCGCCATGTTCAGGAGACGCTACAGGCAAACCACAATCACAGATTTGTGCTTGGAACAATCAGAGCATTGAAGTGAAAATGCAAAGCAAACTGGACTGCTATCGGGCCCTAAAGCATGACTGCGCACTGGCACGCTGGCACGCTGGCAGACTGTGCACTGGCAGACCGGCACCTTGGCACACTGGCAGTCTGGCAGACTCTGTCTCCAGTGTCAGAGATGCAGGGTAAGCCATGGGCCTGTTCAGGCTCACAGGTCACAGGCTGGTCATGGATATTTGTATGGCATATAAAATACAGAACATCATGGCTGCCAGAGGAGAGCGGTCTATATGGTCACTGTGAGATGGAGGAGAGGGACACTGCCCCCCCCGCGCTCTGAAAAAGACCCGAGATTAAAATGGGAAGGGACGCATTACCACAGGCCACACAGCGTGTGAATGTGTTCGAGCCGGAGGGACAGGGAGCAGGCAGCTACAGCACCACACAGCCCTGACGCTACACACTGTAATGCTCAGTCATATTCTGAAACATATCAGTGCTATTGGAGAAATGAGTGGTATACCAGCGATTAGTGGTATATGATAAATTAGTGGTATAAGAGATTTAGTGGTATATGAGCGATCAGTGGTATAGGTGATATCAGTGCTATTGGAGATATTAGTGGTAGGAGTGATTAGTGATATAGGAGCTATTAGTAGCATAGGAGATATCAGTGGTATAGGATCTATTAGTAGCATAGGAGATATCAGTGGTATAGGATCTATTAGTAGCATAGGAGATATTAGTGGTATATTAGTGCTATAGGAGATATTAGGGCTATGGGAGCGATTAGTGATATAGGAGCTATTAGTAGCATAGGAGATATCAGTGGTATAGGATCTATTAGTAGCATAGGAGATATCAGTGGTATAGGATCTATCAGTAGCATAGGAGATATTAGTGGTATATTAGTGCTATAGGAGATATTAGGGCTATGGGAGCGATTAGTGATATAGGAGCTATTAGTAGCATAGGAGATATCAGTGGTATAGGATCTATTAGTAGCATAGGAGATATTAGTGGTATATTAGTGCTATAGGACATATCTTTGAAGAGGGGAAACAAGAAAATAATTATTTTACTCTCTTCACAGATATCTCCCAAGAAAGTCCGGTCATCTGAAACGCCGTCGCGAAACGTATGACTTCCCTCCCCTCTTCCTCTCCTCCCCTTCCTTTTAATTTCTTCAGTTTTATTATTAGGACACACACTCTGTTCCCCCACACATGTAATGCTGTTGTGGGAGCAGATCACACACTCCTCTCCTCCACATTCACTCCATCACTGCATGCCAACTGCATGCCATCGCTGAAACAGCACGTGTGTAAGGATGTGTCACGCCTGTAGTGTGTAAGAATGTATTACATGTGTAGCATATAAGGATGTAAAGTGTAGTGTGTAAAGGTATATCACGTGTGTAGTGTGTAAAGGTATATCACGTGTGTAGTGTGTAAGGGTGTATAACGTGTGTAGCGTGTAAGGGTGGATCACGCGTGTAGCGTGTAAGGGTGGATCACGCGTGTAGCGTGTAAGGGTGTATAACGTGTGTAGCGTGTAAGGGTGTATCACGCGTGTAGCGTGTAAGGATGCATAACGCGTGTAGTGTGTAAGGGTGTAGTCATACGGACTGGTCATACGGACTGGTCTGTGCAGTGAACAGTCATGCAGATGTACTGTACCAGTGTAGGTTCTCATTATTGGAGATAATGAGATAATTTCCTGTTATCATAAAATATGGCGTCATACTGCACCCAGGCTCTCTGGACTGCTGACAGACGTTCTCCTGCGCAGTCATGTTTCTTGGCAATTTATTTATGCCGCCATTTTTCAGTCTCTTACGTCTGGTCCCTGGCAGGCATTTTTAAAGTGTTATCACTGTGTCATACGTGCATGCATATCTGTGATGAAACATTACTTACACTTCACATTGGAAAATCAGCATTATAACTGATACAGTGTTATGTGCAATAGTATTACAGAGCAGTCTGCAGGACTGGGGCAGTGAACATGGTGTCTGAGGACAAGGCCGTGCTGGGGACGGGGCAGTAACCGTAGTAACCCGGGGGAGGGGGCAGTGGAATGGGACAGGGCAGGAGGGTGACAGGCAGGGGACGGGGGGAATCTGATAGGGCAGGTGTTACTGTAGCTGGGCAGGCCCGGAGGGAGGAAGAGGAGGAGGAGGAGGAGCAGTGTGCGGGAGCAGCAGACGAGGAGAGAGGCGACAGAACGCTGTGCTGTGAGGGCCGGAGCGTGCGCATGCGTGCGGAGGTGCGTTCTTCCCCGGCACACTGCCAAAAACCACCGACACTACGAGCAGGGACCACCGCGCTGCGGCTTTAACGGGGTACAGCTTTAACGGGGTACAGCTTTAATGGGGTGCATCTTTAACGGGGTACAGCTTTAACGGGGTCAGGATTAACCCTTTGATGAGTAGGTTTTTTTGCAATGGTTTTTCAAAATTCTTAGTCGGTGTTCTAGAACTCTGTCGGTTTCCAGTTGCCAGTAGTGATTGTGACATCAGCATTAGAATGTTCAGCGAAGAGCATTCTAATCACACATTTGTGACCTCACAGCTTGAAGGCTTAATGGGGGTTTGTGCTGTGGGTCTTACGCAAATTATATAGAACCCCTCAGCTCCCACGCACGCCGCTTCAAGTGAATCTGTGTAACTTTCATGGGGCTACATTTGTGTGTGTGTGTGTGTGTGTGTGTGTGTGTGTGTGTGTGTGCACGTGTGTTGAATTGTTGTTGCTATGTTTTCCTACAACTTTCAGATGGTCTGATGTTTTGGAAGTGCATGATTTAGTTTTGACACTGTGTTTTTCTTCTGGACTGTAGTGGAGCGTGGTGTTGGTGTTTCGTAGTGTGCGGTTTTGGGGTGTATAGTAGTGTTGGTGTGTGGTGTTGGGGTGTACAGTAGTGTTTGTGTCCCGGTTGTGTTTGGTGTTGGGGTGTATGGTGCTGTGTTGGGCAGGAGGGCTGTTATGTCTTCAGTGTGGTTTTTTGGTTGATGTATGTGTGTGCGTGTGTGGTTGCAGTGGTATTTATTTATGCAGTTTGCCTGCTGTGGTGTGTGTGTGTGTGTGTGTGTGTGTGTGTTTGTTTGTGTTTGTGTGTGAGACAGAGAAAGAGAGAGTGTGTGTTTGCGAGTGTGTGAGCAGTGCAATGTGTGTGCAGTGGTGTGTGTGTGAGTGTGTGTGTGTGTTTGTGTGTGCAGTAATGTGTGTGCAGTGAGGTGTTTGAGTTCACAGGTTATTTCTGTAAGAGGCTGGAGGCCTGTAGTTCTCACATGCAGGGGGAATGTGGTAGGATTGTGTTTCTGGGGAATCTGCTGCATATTCAGTCTGCATGGTGTTCAGTGACCCGATCCAGTCTGCGTGGTGTTCAGTGACCCGACCCAGTCTGCGTGGTGTTCAGTGACCCGACCCAGTCTGCATGGTGTTCAGGGTGTTCAGTGACCCGACCCAGTCTGCATGGTGTTCAGGGTGTTCAGTGACCCGACCCAGTCTGCTTGGTGTTCAGTGACTCAACCCAGTCTACATGGTGTTCAGTGACCCGACCCAGTCTGCATGATGTTCAGTGACCCGACTCAGTCTGCATAGTGTTCAGTGACCTGACTCAGTGAGATTATAAAGCTCTTTAACCCTTCCCAGTCCTGTCTGATTGTGTGATTATTATTGCTGCGCTCCCTGTTTAGTAACAGACAGGCCGGTCCTTACTGAGGCAGCCCTCCACCCATAAAAGCGTTCAGCGCGAACCGGATGACCTTCGCTTGACCCTGCGGCGGTGGCTTTGCGAAGCCTTGCAGTAAATCACACGCTCCAGCTGAGGCACAAAATTATTTTTAGCGTCACGTGTGGTTCTGTGTCAGACCTGGCCGGGGAGTCGTACAGGAGTGCGTTCCACCGCCCTGACGTTCAGGCGGGGAGTCGTACAGGAGTGCGTTCCACCGCCCTGACGTTCAGGCGGGGAGTCGTACAGGAGTGCGTTCCACCGCCCTGACGTTCAGGCGGGGAGTCGTACAGGAGCGTGTTCCACCGCCCTGACGTTCAGGCGGGGAAACCGTCAGGGGTGTTGAGACACTGCTGAACCTTCCAGGGCTTCTGCCTCAGTCCAGTGTGGCACCTGTTCTCTGTACCTGTCTGACTGGTGGGCGTGGTTCTGTGCCGTGCGCTGACTGAGGGGGCATGTTCTCTTGGGGCGGGGGGGGGGGGGTTCAGTGTCCCGTTAAATCCAGTACTTTCCCCCCAAGGGTGTGCAGTCATGTCGAAAACTCTGTAATGTGACCCTATGTCAGGCTGTGTGGGGTAAGGGGGTTCCCAAACTTTCTTGAGCTAAAAACGCAGACGCACCTCAAACCACACAGTGGTCACAGTGAAACTGCTAAAAACACAGGTGCGCCTCTAACTGTGCCTCAGTCACAGTGAAACTGCTAAAAACACAGGTGCGCCTCTGACTGTGCCTCGGTCACAGTGAAACTGCTAAAAACACAGGTGCGCCTCCAACTGTGCCTCAGTCACAGTCTGCTGGAGTCACTCTCGCCAGACCGCTTCGTCTGAATGCTGAAAAGGCTGCTGGGAAAAAATGGAGCTGTCCGTCACGCTCAGATCTCAGCAGACAGCACTGGAGGAGGAGGAGGAGGAGGAGGCGGAGGAGGCGGCGAATCGCGGCGAAGAGTAGAGCGTATCCAGGGAACCAGGATCATAATTACCCTCTAAGCGATGTTAATTAGTTGAAATTTTCATTCATTAATATGGTTTTGAGAAATGCAGCCTGTGTTTTAAAAAAATCCCCTCGGTTCTCTTAATGTGTGCAGTGAAGTTCACATGAATGCAGAAGCTCTGCTGTTCCTCCGTTAGTGAGCCCTCGTTACCCAGCAGCCCTGGAGTTTGCGCATGAGAGAATCGGTCTGACATCATCGAAGCACAGAACATTTCTTTTGTTCAAAGACACACACATGCACATACACATGGACTCGCACATACGCACTCACGCACACACACACACACACACACAGATACGCGTACGCACACACACAAACATACACACACAGATATGCGTGCACACATACACACACGCATCCAGAATACAATCTACGATAGCATCTTGTTTAGAGCAAACAGCTGTACAGCTGGTTCAGAGGAACTAAACAGCTTTCAGGACTCGGGTCATCATTTATAAGCCAGTGTCTCCTATCAGTGAACAAAAGAAATAATAAAATAACATCTAAGGTTGCTGTTTAAGAGCTATGCAGGCTTATTTAGTCTGTCTGTGTATTTAATTACCCCGATTACTGAAATATTGCTTATTATAGCCCTGGGATGCTGTAAATGTGTCATAATGTCAAGAAGCTGAAACATATGGGACTGTGGTGCCCTCTAGTGGTCTTTCTGAGTAATGATCTGTGCTTTATGCCACAGGAGCACACAGTGGTTTTATATACATTGCTGTAGCTTATGTCGGTTAGCATTCATGTTGCAGTGCCTAACTGTGTGAAAACACTGCATATTCTGCAGGTCACAATGTGACATGTTACTGAACTAATGCTACTGTGACATAGAACCAAAAATATCACAACCATACTTAAATACTGTACATGTTAAATTATTCTGAATATATTGTTGTTAGGAGAAATTCTGTGTCCTGGTTTTTAGAAGTAAAAATGGTAAGAAGTCTAAGATTATGACATCTGTGTTATAATGTGTGTAGTATGTGATGTTAAAGATGGAATAGGTTTTTAGCCTTGAATGAATCCTTAAAGCTTTTGCATCTACTGAGCGGAATTCAGTCTCATGGATGTACCATTTTTATGTTTTCTTTATGTAAAATAATTACTATATGTTAAATCAGTGCTTTACGCAGTTAATGTACAGGTTTGGTGTGTTAGTGTGGACGTAATGACTCTGTAGTGTGTGACTGTTTTAGGGTACAGGGCTTGGAGGAGATCAGTCTGTAGTGTGTGACTGTTTTAGGGTACAGGGCTTGGAGGAGATCAGTCTGTAGTGCGTGACTGTTTTAGGGTACAGGGCTTGGAGGAGATCAGTCTGTAGTGCGTGACTGTTTTAGGGTACAGGGCTTGGAGGAGATCAGTCTGTAGTGTGTGACTGTTTTAGGGTACAGGGCTTGGAGGAGATCAGTCTGTAGTGCGTGACTGTTTTGGGGTACAGGGCTTGGAGGAGATCAGTCTGTAGTGCGTGACTGTTTTAGGGTACAGGGCTTGGAGGTAATGACTCTGTAGTGCATGACTGTTTTAGGGTACAGGGCTTGGAGGTAATGACTCTGTAGTGCGTGGCTGTTTTAGGGTACAGGGCTTGGAGGAGATCAGTCTGTAGTGCGTGACTGTTTTAGGGTACAGGGCTGCACTTTAATGTGTTTGACCTGACACATCTACTCTTCCAAACCTGGCGGTTTATGGGTGAGTAATTAGCCAGTCTCCCAGGAGCCTCTCGCCCCCCAGCCAGATGAACTGTAATTAAATGCGCTGTGTGCTTCTGCACTGCTGTGTCTCTGTGTGTGGAGGCATACTGTGCATTTACTCTCCATTCTGTAAGTGCAGACGCTCTTCTGTGCTGCACTTTGGGCTGCAAAACATTGTGAACAGTGCTGTATAAATTAAGGTATTATTAGTTATTATTATTACTCCTGGACTGGCAGTTTAGAGCCTGCCCACAGGGGTCAGGGGGTCAGGGGTCATTGGGTCAAGTTCAGAGGTTATGTATCGGCCCAGACCAAGGCTGCTAGGGACCTGGGCTTGTCAGAGAGAAGGAGACAGAAAATGGGAGAGAGAGAACAGGGCCGGTCCCCAAGGCCTCTCTGTGATGTCTGGCTCGCCTGAAGCCTGAAGAGAACACGGTGTACCCACGATGCACTTCTCAGTTTCACCAGCACTGTAACTGATGGACGTCACTCGACCAATCGCCGGGATGGGGAGGTGCCTTTTTAGCCAATGAGAGGGAGTAATGGATTATGTATTTATCCAATAGGACAGGGGAAGATATTTTTTTATCCAATAGAAGCGAGGGATGGATTGTGTTTTTTATCCTGTAGAAGAGAGGGAGAAGGGTTGCTTTTTCATCCAGTTGGACAAAGTGAGGGTGTTTTGTTGCAATAATATGAAAAAACCAATTTCACAATTTCGCATGCCATGCATATCCAATTATGGCATGGGTACTTTTGGGAATTGTGCAGATTTTGAAAAAGAACAAAGCATTGGATCTCTTGTCTATGCTTTGTTAAACTGGCACGTTTAATGTTCAGTGTGACATAGTGCAAGCATTGGACCTTACAGCCATGTTTACTCATTTAGAGAAAATACATGGAACAGGATACTCAGAGTCTTCTGCTTTATACAGAAACTCTATGGAACAGGATACTCAGAGTCTTCTGATTTATACAGAAACTCTATGGAACAGGATACTCAGAGTCTTCTGCTTTATACAGAAACTCTATGGAACAGGATACTCAGAGTCATCTGCTTTATACAAAAACTTGCAGGGTTACATAAACCATGTCTGACTGTTTCATCATCTCCAGGGCACAAAATTGATGCTTCAGGTTTTTTTTAAATTTTAGTTCTAAACTAAAATACTTTTAATCACTCAGGTGAGTGCCATACCTTTGACTCTGAGGATGATGGTGCAGTTCATGAATGAATTTTTAATGTCAGTTTTTCTGTTTTTTTCTGATTGTTTGGGTGGTAGAGCGTGGGTGTATGTGTGTCAGAGTGCTTGAATGTGTGTCTGTACATGTTTGCTTGTGTGTGTGTCGGTGTGTGAGTATCTGTCTTTGGTTTTTTTGTGGGAAGACTTGTTAAAACAAGTGACTTTGGCCCAATTCTGTAGCTGGAATACAGTGTTTCACTCCCGCCTGCTGGCGGAATGGTGAACTGCAACAGCTGTAGGTGTGGCCATCCGTCTAAATCATGGGTTGGTGAAGTGCCACCCTAAAGCCGCACATTAAATGTCCAAATCTGTGCCATTAGGGACACCATGTTCCTCCTCCTCTTTTTAGATGCAGTCAGGTGCAATTTTACTGCCAGTGTTGTTGACACACAAAGGATGGTGGGCAATTTTGTATGTACTGGAAATTCTAAGGGGTTTCTGCAGAAAGAGGGAAATTGCTGTCCTTTCGCCGGCTTAGATTAGAAGTTCTGTCTGGTGGGCAGGTCGGTGTCTCCATCACCAGCCAGGCGAGGACAGTTGGACGTGATTCGGAACAAACGTAGGAGTGTTTGATGTGGACTTCTTAGCTGTTACGTGCTACAATTCTTGTCAGATAGAGGGCGCCAAAGTATTTTTTTTGAAGAACATCGTGGCTTTACCGCCGCATCTCCCCCTGGCTAGGGGAAGGTTTAAAGAGTGTGCCTGCTAATAAGACTGTCTTCTTTATCTTTAAATAATTGTTTTTAAAAATCCTGTCCGGCCCTGGAAAAATAGCCTATATTATGTTAGCAGAAGCTATGAGCTACAATACATTGCATTGGAGAGTATCACATAAATGAGTGCAATTATTTCACAACTGCGTTTAAAAATAGCGCGTGCAGTTACAACGTGCCTTTGCTTCGTAGTAATTTCATGTCGATATAAGACTTAATAGCCTGCTGATTAAATCTGTTAATAATATTTTATTTGCTAAATTCTTAATGGAGCAAATCTGACGTAAGATTGTTCTGATTTAAAGAAAAGTATTCGTTTCGCAAAAATGTTTCAGAATATTAAGAAGCCAATTATAAATCAAATCTGCCATTCATTATTAAGATTATTGTGCCGAAGTATAGGGCAAATTACTCTGGGGAAATAATTATTTCAATTTGGGAAGAGTTAAGTTACCATTATACGACAGCTAATTCATTGCTTTAACGTTCATTATTTCGTAACTATCATATCACTAAAATGTTCTGCCTTTTCTGTTTGGCTTGTATTAAGGCACATAGTAACTCGAGTAATTTTATCGTATCTCTGTGAGAGCACTTAAATGTGTATAAAACTGTAAGAACAAATTAGTGCACTCGTGTGTCCACGCATCTGTTGGGTGAAGTGGGTGTGTTATGTCTTATTAATTACGCCCAGTGGTTCCTCATGTCGTATAAATGTGTCTTGACAATTAGCCAGGACTGGCGTCTGTGAAAAATGTCTGTTGCTGCTTTGTTTTGCACGATTGTGCTTTTGTTGCCTAGTGCTAATGTAATACAATTGTAAAACGCATTGTTTTATTATTATTATTATTATTATTATTATTATTATTATTATTATGCATTTTATACATAATGTAGCTCACAGTAGCTCTGTATTGCATACAGTAAGTTACAGTCACCGTTGCGGGACACCGCAGCGCGCGGCCACTGCAAAAGCAACGCTGAGTTGGAAGAAAAGGTTCAGACACGTAGCCTACCTTTTTACCTCAGATTGAGCCGGACTTACCTGGTGCGTGTTTCGTGCGTGCTTATGTATCACTTTGATCGTGTTCAACTGTGCATCCAGGCGACGATTTTTGCCTTCCGTTTACGCACTGTTTTATCGGTACATATTTGACTTAAAAAATGTATGTTATATTTTTGATCAGAATGCGTTTTATTCATTTCGTGAAATACATGAAGCAAATAGAGGAATAATGTATTATGTGCAAACATATAATTATTTTCTTCCCTTGAATGTGTATTTAAAAACGGTTACAGTAATGTGTTTTTGTAAGCGATCCCTTGAGCCCGTTGGATGTTAAAGCGAAGCGACGCAACGCTTTTAGTGTCTGTAAACTGGCCCGCGTGCGCTGGAGTCCTCACCCGTCTGATCTTAGACATATTCTGCACAAATTTACACGAATAATAATTTAAAACATAACAAAATATAATAAATATATTTTGAATGTTTGTTAAAATGTGCTGTTAATTAAAATAGGGTAAATACTACTTTAATAATGTATACATAATTTATACAATACTGAGCCATTTGCTGTGGCTCCCAATATCATTTTATAACTTGGCTGCAGAGAATGAATTGGATTAGTCAATACACATAAAATCTGGATTAACCCAGATGCAATAAAATTATGTTTCAGTTTCAGCCAAAATGAAAGTAAACGTTCTTAAACTGCTAAACTGTGAACAAAATTAAGGAAATTACATTTATAAAAGATCCATGCCCTTACAAAAATTGAAGTCAGTGATTTTTTGACTATTAATGTATAAGCAATTGAAAAGTAAAATGCTAGTCACTGAAATGCAAGGGATAGAATACTGTCATGCAGGGCCCTCATGCAGGAGGATTAATGGCCATGTTTCCTGGTTTAAGTGCACGAGGCCTACAGGCAGCAAACAGTGTACATCTGGAAAGGGAGCTGAGAGGTCTGATCAGATCCAGGAAGTGGTCTGATCAGGAAAGAAAGAGCAGAGCAGTGCATGCTGGGAAGCGAGTCCTACTTTGAGCATTGAGTTGGGGCATTGGACTGCCTGAGGGGGTACACTTTACTGTGCTGAGGGGGATGGTTCTTAGACAGACGTGCACTATGGGAAATGGGTGATGTCGTGTGAGCGAGAGCACGGTCCTGTGTGTGGGAGCACTGTGTGACACGCACACGTATGACACGTGCTGTGAGCGCTGTTCTGACAGCGTTGTCATGTGCACTATTCTGACAGCGCTGTCATGTGTGGGCTGTGCTCACAGGTGAGGTGGGTCACGAGTCGATCGCAGGTGAAGGGTTCACACTCGTCAGTCATTAACGCTTTGAAGAGTAGGTCTTTTGGAATGTTTTTTTTTCTTCAAAATTCCAAGTCAGTGTTCTAGAACTCCGTTGCTTTCAGTCACTCCCAGTGATTGTGACATCATCATTAGAATGCTGAGTTCAGAACTGTGCTCAGAATGAAGGGATGAGGTTTGTGTGGAAACCAGGGCCCATTTTGCAGGGGGTAGCAGCCTCTCTGCGTGGGGACGCGGGCGACCGGGGGCCGGGGGGGCGGGGCCTGGGGGCGGGGGGAGGACGCGGGGGGGCGGGGCCTGGGGGCGGGGGGAGGACGCGGGGGGGGCAGGTGAAGGACGATGTCATTAATTACCGTCTTCATTATTGCCAAGGTTAACCCTGCGTGAGCTCATCTGTCACGCCGGCCGGGGCGCCGTCGGCACGCCGGGGAGCCGGAGAGGGATCCGTTACCGCTTATCACCGGCGGACAGGGCCCTGACAGAGCCGCGCTGAAATATGGCCGCTGTCACCGCGGCGACGGCGGGAGCGGCGAGAGCCCGCTCTCAGCCGCGCGGGCGCGAGGGGAGGTGGGAGCGGCTCTAACTCAAATTAATGGACTCAGATCCGGGGCCTCCTCTCAGCCCCAGCCTGACAGGGATATGGCACCCAATTAACCTCCCTCTCTCTCTCCCTCTCTCTCTCTCCCTCTCTGCCTCTCTGCCTCTCTCTCTCCCTCTCTCTGCCTCTGCCTCTCTCTCTTGCTCCTTCTCTCTCTCGCCCTCTCTCTGCCCCTCTCTCCGCTGTCCTTTCTGCCTCTCTCCCTCACTCTGTCTCCCCCTCCCCCTCTCCCTTGTTCTCCCCCCTTTCTCCATCTCTCCCCCCCTCTCTCCCCCCTCTCTCTCTCTCTCTCTCCTGTCTGCCTCAGTCCCTCCCCATGCTCATTTTTTTTCTGACCATCGATTCTCCCAAAAGTTTTTTATAATGAACATTTGCAGAGCATGCTTACACACACACACACACGCGCACACGCACGCACACACAGACACGCACACGCACACGCACACACATACATGCACAGACAGGCGAACACACACAAACACACACACCCACACACTCTCACACACACATGCACGCACGCATGCACACACACACACGCACACACACAGACACACGCATGCACACACACACGCACGTACGCACGCACACACACACACGCACACACACAAACACACATGCACACACGCACACACAGACAGGCACACACACACAAACACACACATGCACAGACAGGCACACACACACACATGCACAGACAGGCACACACGCACACAAACACAGGCACACACACAGGCCCTGCCCTACTCTCTCAGGCTGTGTTTTATTGAGTCAGTAATCACTGAGCTGTAAAAGCTCTGAAGGCTGTGTAATCTGACCTTCCCTCCACCCTGCAGAGCGCTTCGGTCCTGCTCACACTCGCCCGTCTGCGCGCTAGCGTCCCGCGCGCTAGCTTCCCGCACGTTAGCTTCCTGTGCGCTAGCGTCCCGCACATTAGCATCCTGTGCGCTAGCGTCCCGCATGATAGGGTCTCACGTGCTACCGTCCCGCGCGTTAGCATCCCGCGCGCTAGCGTCCCACATGCTAGGGTCTCACGTGCTAGCGTCCCGCACGTTAGCATCCCGTGCGCTAGCGTCCCACATGCTAGGGTCTCACGTGCTAGCGTCCCGCGCGTTAGCATCCTGTGCGCTAGCGTCCCACATGCTAGGGTCTCACGTGCTAGCGTCCCGCGCGTTAGCATCCTGTGCGCTAGCGTCTCGCACAAAGCAGCGTAAGACAGGTGTGAAGGTGTACTATTGTAATACGTAATGTGTGCACGTTTAATATATCATATCATTTCACATGGAAAAGGCTTGATGCAGTGCTGCATATTCAGTAGCCCAGGGCCAGTTAAATGTTCATAGCGCTGTAAGGTTATGAGCAGCCTGGTCAGGCTCATAGTGCTGTAATGGACTCCACCCTAAAACTGACTTTGTTTGGAAGTTCAGATCCTGATTCAGTGCAGCACGTGGCGCTGTCAGCAATCTGAGGCGTGCATTTCACAGAGATCCTGGTTTTTGTCCTCCCACAAACCCAGAAGCCTGACGTTACCTCAGCTGGGTGTGCCGTCCTGCCCTGTGTAGATCTGGCAGGTTCACCCCGCCCTGGATAAACAATCACGCCACTTCACTTTCTCCGTCCTAAACGGACTTTCCCTGCGCCACCAGGATTGGCCAATCAGTGGCTTCGTTCCCTATAAAGAAAACATAGATTTTGCGTCTGACCGAGAGAACAGGGGAGCACCCAAATCTTTTATTTTTTATTTTATGTTATTTTTTAAATTCTGGCGTCGCAGAGAACTCTGCTGAATGTATTTGCGTGCTGATACGTCCAGGCTTGCCTGAGAGTCCTGGTTCTCTGACGTTCCAAACTGCAGTCCCAGCTTCTGCCCGTGAGTATTCAGCTTCGACAGGGTCGGGATCAGGGCTGCTGGCTACCCGCGCTCACGAGCTCCCCGCTTCCTTCCATCCTTACTGACCTCTGTCTGCTTTCTGGCTCTCGGCTCTGTGGCTCATCAGAATTACACATGTGAAGTACACGTATGTGTGCGTATGTACGCCTAACTTACCAGGAGGCGAAACTGAACTCAGATCAGCACTTAGTACCGTGAGAATTCCAATGGGGAGTAGCTGCATGGAGGGGGGGCGTGTGGGGTGGGGGGGGGGTGAGAGAGAGCAGGTAGAAGGTGAGAGAGCAGGTAGAAGGAGGGAGAGCAGGTAGAAGGAGAGAGAGTAGGTAGAAGGTAAGAGAGCAGGTAGAAGGAGAGAGAGAAGGTAGAAGGAGAGAGAGCAGGTAGAAGGAGAGAGCGCAGGTAGAACAGCTGTGTCATCCAGCTCTCTACTCTCTTGTGCTGTTTATGGGTCTTTATTATGCCTGTCAGGACATGGTGACTCAGGCTACTGCAGGACGAGTCACTACAGCTCTGTGGAAGTAGTCAGTGCAGCTCTGTGGGAGGAGTCAGTGCAGCTCTGTGGGAGGAGTCAGTGCAGCTCTGTGGAAGGAGTCAGTGCAGCTCTGTGGGAGGAGTCAGTGCAGCTCTGTGGGAGGAGTCAGTACAGCTCTGTGGAAGGAGTCAGTGCAGCTCTGTGGGAGGAGTCAGTGCAGCTCTGTGGGAGGAGTCAGTGCAGCTCTGTGGAAGGAGTCAGTGCAGCTCTGTGGGAGGAGTCAGTGCAGCTCTGTGGGAGGAGTCAGTGCAGCTCTGTGGAAGGAGTCAGTGCAGCTCTGTGGAAGTAGTCAGTGCAGCTCTGTGGGAGGAGTCAGTGCAGCTCTGTGGAAGGAGTCAGTGCAGCTCTGTGGAAGTAGTCAGTGCAGCTCTGTGGAAGGAGTCAGTGCAGCTCTGTGGGAGGAGTCAGTGCAGCTCTGTGGGAGGAGTCAGTGCAGCTCTGTGGGAGGAGTCATTGCTGCTGTGTAGAGTCACTGCCGTTCTATAGGAAGAGTCACTCCTTTTCTTGCACAGCACGCTCACCTCTGCTAGCCTCAGTATTTAGCATGTTAGCATGTCTGCATCGTTTTAGCTTTAGTTTCTTATATTTTGTGCTGTTTGGTATTGAAACCCCACACAGCCACTGGCCCTGCATGGTCAGCCACCGCACACAGAGAGAGAGCATGAGTCCATGTAACACTGTGGGTGAGCTGCGGATCCTGAAAGAAGCGCTGTTGAGAGTTTGAGAAAATACTGTGTAGAGTATGAGTCAATGCTGTTTATAGTATTAGTGAGTGTGTAGAGTGTGAGTAAACGCTGTGTAGAGCGTGTGAGTGCTGTGTAGCGTGTGAGTATGTGCTGTGTATAGAGGGGTGAGTACGTGCCGTGTAGAGGTAGTGAGTATGTGCTATGTATAGAGGGGTGAGTACGTGCTGTGTGGCGTGTGAGTACGTGCTGTGTAGAGGTAGTGAGTAAGTGCTGTGTATAGAGGGGTGAGTACGTGCTGTGTGGCGTGTGAGTACGTGCTGTGTAGAGGTAGTGAGTAAGTGCTGTGTATAGAGGGGTGAGTAAAGAGCATCTCTCTGCTGCCCCCTGCAGACGATCGTGCGTGGGAGCAGGCCGCAGAAGGACTCCTCCATTAACGGGCTGCTGGAGGAGTTCGACAGCATCTCGGTGACGCGCTCCAACTCCCTGCGCAAGGAGAGCCCCCCCGCCCCGCACCAGCACCCCCCCGGGCCCAAAGCGGCCGGCCCCCCCTCCTCCTCCTCCGCCTCCGCCTCCGCCTCCTCCTCCCGCGCCCCCGAGGAGAACGGCTTCAGCCACTACTACTCCTCCCGCTACTCCTGTGACCTGGACGGCTCCAAGGAGCTCCCTGGGGAGGCGTTCCGGGACCGGGGGGGCGGGGAGGCGGAGTGGGGGGGCGGGGCCGGGCGCCACTACCGGCTGGGCAAGCAGAACGGCCACTCCATCCGCAGCCCCTTCTACCCCGACGCCATGCCCCAAAAGTGCGACTACGCCCGCATGCCCCCGGACTACCACACCTACCTGGAGAGCAAGGTGCGCTCGGACCTGGAGCTGGCCGGGGGCGGGGCCGGGGGCGGGGCCGGGGTCGGGGTCGGCGCCTACTACCGCACCTCTGTGGGGAGCTCCGCCCACGACTACACGCCCTCGCGCTCGTCGCTGCACAGCGAGCAGACGCAGTACGGCCCGGACGGCGCGGGCCGGGGGGAGTGGGGGTACGGGGGCCCCCCCAGGGAGGACTACGAGAAGCGGCCCAAGTCATCGTACGTGGGCCAGTCCAGCCCCCAGCCCGCCATCCGGCAGCGGTCCCGGTCCGGCTCGGGCCTGCAGGAGCCCAACCCACCCTACACCACCAGCGCCTTCAGATCCACGCAGCAGGGCCACCCCTACAGCTCCTACACCTACCCCCGCCTGTCTGAGACTGTGAGCGCCACCCAGGGGATGCCCAAGGTAATGCAGCCCTACAAACGCGATCTGAGTCATGCTTCTGATTATTATTATTCCATAACTACTTCCGCCATCTCAATCGCGTATCAGGGCAGAGCTAAAAGAACAGCAGCACATACCAGAGCAGTGTTTGTTTTGCTTGGTGATTCGTCTGCCGTTTTGCCTGAGGACAGAAAAAAATACTGAGAAAGAATGACTCCACTTTTTAACATGCGCACACACACACAAATGCACACACGCACTCTCTCTCTCACACACACACACACACTCTCTCTCTCTCTCACACACACACACACACTCTCTCTCTCTCACACACACACACACATACACATACACACACTCTTTCTCTCTCACACACACACTCTCTCACACACGCACACACACACACTCTCTCTTACACACACACACACACACACACACACACACACTCTCTCTCACACACACACACACACACACTCTCTCTCTCACACATACACAAACACTCTCTCTCTCTCTCTCTCTCTCTCTCTCTCTCACACACACACATACACATACACACACTCTTTCTCTCTCACGCACACACTCTCTCTCTCACACACGCACACACACTCTCTCTTACACACACACACACACACACACTCTCTCTCACACACACACACACACACACACTCTCTCTCTCTCGCACACACACACACACACTCTCTCTCACACACACACACACACTCTCTGTCTCACACAAACACACACATACACACACTCTTTCTCTCTCACACACACACTCACACACACACACACACACACACGCACACACACCATGCTGCAGCTCATTGGAATTCTCCCTGAGCTCCTCCTGCGTTCACACAGAGGCGCACAAACTTTATGGTCTATAACACTCCCCCATTGTGAGCCTGGGCTTCATTTAGTGGCTGAAAGGACAAAGGAGAGGGGGAGCGGATGGGGGGGGGGTCAGAGTTAAGGCTGTGAGCGTTATCTCCCCCCCCCATCAGATTAGCCTCGAGGCCGGCCTGCTTTAATGTTGTGCAGGTGCTGTGTGATGGATCTGGTGTCACTGCTTAATCTTCTCTGCTCAAATGGGACCGGGAGCTGCTGCCCGACTAGCAGAATTACTTACAAGAGCCGCGCCGAAATCAATTAACTCACCCCACCAACCCCCCAACCCCCCCACTGCCCCCCCAACCCCCCCACCAACCCCACAACCCCCCCACTGCCCCCCAACCCCCCCCACCAACCCCCCAACACCCCCACTGCCCCACCAACCCCCCCCACCAACCCCCCAACACCCCCCACTGCCCCCCAACCCCCTCAACACCCCCCACTGCCCCCCCAACCCCCCCACCAACCCCCCAACACCCCCCACTGCCCCACTCCCCTCGCCTGGCTACGGCACTGCGGGAGAGAGAGAGAGAGAGAGAGAACGGCGAGAGAAGGAGAGAGGGGGAGAGAGAGAGAGAACAGGGAGAGAAGGGGAGAGAGAGAGAGAGAGAGAGAGAGAGAGAGAACAGGGAGAGAAGGGGAGAGAGAGAGAGAGAGAGAGAGAGAGAGATCCCCTCACATGACACTGCAGAAGAGAGGGCGAGAATGGGGAGAGAAGGAGAGAGGGAGAGAGAGAGAGAGAGAGAACAGGGAGAGAGAAAAAGAGAGGGAGAGAGAGGGAGAGAGAGAGAACAGGGAGAGAGGAAAAGAAAGGGAGAGAGGGAGAGTCCCCTCTCACTACGACACCAAAGGAGAGGGAGAGAGAGAGAGAGAGAGAGAGAGAGACACCCCCCTCTTTGCTACACCACCGCCAGTCCCAGAACAAATACTGTGCTGATGATGCTGAGCCACCCCCCCCCCCCCCCCATTCTTTTCTTTTTCATTTTAGAGAACTCTTTCTCTGAGGACGCACCGATAATGGCTTTTATGATAATTAAGCAGCGAAATGTCTTCAAAATGATATTCATTATCATGATTCAGGCATTTTTCCTTCCATCCAACTGTAAGTGACTAAAGCAAGAACATTAATGGAATACATTAT
This sequence comes from Anguilla pacifica, assembly GCA_039654925.1. Taxonomy (NCBI): domain Eukaryota; kingdom Metazoa; phylum Chordata; class Actinopteri; order Anguilliformes; family Anguillidae; genus Anguilla; species Anguilla pacifica. The sequence continues at coordinate 64,264,847 of CM077289.1, read as the reverse complement.
GGTATTAGTCATTTCTGTACTCCTTATTTCTAATAATAATAATAATAATAATAATAATAATAATAATACATTACTGTGAATAGCAAATTCACCATTATTTAAAATTAAAAGTCACTTGAAATTCATAGGTGGGCAGGGCTGTTCATTTTTGCCCTTCATTTGAATAACAATGGTGTTCAAATAAGGATAAATATGTGTTAATTCTGATGATATAACTGGCCCTGTAAAAACAACTCAATCAAGATGAATGTTTTATCACTTATATATTAGCTTCAGCAAACACACAGGTGCGTACAGGTTCCTTTTCTGTCATGCCTGACCTTGCTCATGTACGCTGGCGTTCTGTAAACGCCCTGCGCACGTTCTGGAAGGCGTAGCTCCAACGGTCTGAGAAAGCGCGAGCTTGCCGCCGTTAGCTCGTGCCGAAACCGCGGGCTGTTTTCAGCGTTGTGCTGACTGGGCGCTTTGACGGCTGTCACTTCCATCCGTGAACAGAAAACAGTTGAGCCGGTAGCCGAGCGCTGCTTGTGTTTGCCTGATCATAACCGATAGCTGCCGGTGTGTTAAAAGGTGTGTACAGAGTGATAATCGAACAGGACTGGCGTTATTCTCTCCTGTAATCCGCCTATTCCCGAGGTAGATGACTCTTCAGCAGTGTAACCCCCTAATGTACGAAAAATGTATTAAAAAATAAATGTCATTATTGTGAGGTTTAGCTTCACTGCAGGTGTATGTAGGTTCTCCATTCTACAGATTTCATCAATGTTTTATCAGCCAGATGGGGCACGTTGACGTTGTGAAATGAATAAAATGTATTATTATTATTATTAGGCTATTATTATTATTGTTATTGAACAGTTCACTCGTTTTAATGGTGTGATTCTTATTTTATCTGGAGAAATCATTATTTTTTCTAGGGCAGTATACTTTGAGAACAGCAGGTAAAACCGAACTGTTTAAAAGGACTCCTTTTTTGTCTGTGTCAGGTTATATCGTGTAAATATTTAGCTCTTTTCTAGTTCTAGTTGCACGAGGCAAAGGCATCGGATTTCTGAAAGTGAGGTATTTATTGACTTTGAAGCCATTCTCGCCGCGGAGAATTCAAAAGTGTGCTCGATAACACGTCGCTAATTAACGGCTATGATACGCTATAATTCTGCTTTCATTGAATGCAAATAGGAAAAAAAGACTTCTGAAATGTCATTCCAGAGGAGACAGAATGGGAAACATCTGCTCTATATCACGCTCGCTATCAGAGTTATCGCGCAACCGCAGTCGATTCTGAAAAAGAAAAAAGAAAAAAAAAAGACGTGGACAGAACCCCCCTCCCAAAAAAACAAACAAAAAAACATATGCCGTTATGTGGTAATGTCTGTCTCTGTGAATTTTACACACGCGTTCTCCTTGTGGGAATACGTCCAAATAGCGCTGGCGCAGCTGCGCCTGTCAGCGTGCGTTGTGTGTGAGCGAGTGCACGGCTCAGTGGAGCACGCGCTACGGCTCCGACGTGCAGAAGAATGAGCTTCTGCTGCAGCCGCTGCTGCTCGGCCGTGAAGAAAGCACCGCCGGTGCCTCCCATCGCCGCGGCAACAAAAACATCCCTTTGTTCTCCTCTCAGAGCGAACAAGCAGCCCGCTGAGTCGAGGAATAAACCACACACACGCACACACTCACACGCATACACTCATACACACACATACACACGCACACACTCACACGCATACACTCATACACACACATACACACACACACACTCACACACATACACACTCGCAGACACACACACTCACACACTCACACGCATACACTCATACACACACACACACATACACAAACTCACACACATACACACTCGCAGACACACACACTCACACACGCACGCACTCACACACCCACACACGCACTCACACTAACACACGCACACGTGCACACACACACACATACACACACACACTCGCAGACACACACACTCACACACGCACGCACTCACACACCCACACACACACTCACAGATTTTCAATTGAATGTAGCCAGCCATTGGAATCCAGTGCTCAGTGTTCACTACTGGCATGGCATAGGTAAATATATAATAATAATAATAATAATAATAATAATAATAATAATAATAATAATGAAATCACCATAAGCTGAGTAGTTAGAGAATTTAATACAAAATTATGGAAATATGGGTGGAAGAATCCACAATGTATCAGTCTTTCCTTACTTTGATTTGTACAGGCGAATATAGCCGTGTAGAGGCCACTGTACAACACTTACTGTACAACAGCACTGGCCATAATTACACAGCGCTGTGCCTGAGGGAGGCGGGGCTTGAGCGCGTGTCAGGTCTTTCCAGCGGTTGTTATGCGCACTCTCTCCGTATTCACCGTGACACGCAGGCCCGGGGATGCCCTTTCCTGCCTCCCCCGCCCCCCCCCCCCCCTCCTGGAAGAGTCGAGGTGTGGGGGCGGGGGTGACGCAATCAAATCGTGACTCCTTTGTGGAGCGTTCCCCCCCTCCCCCCCCATCAGGTTGTCGTGGTGAGTGAGTCAGTCGCCGCGGCGACGGGCTGCCCTGGGACTTCAGTGACAAACTGATGCTGCAGCATTTTTTTTTTTTTTTTTTAACCGTTTTTTTTTTTTTTGCTGCCTTAGCATAAAACGGTTCCACTGCAGAATTCAATTTCACAGTTCAGTTGGGTTGTTGATTACGCTGCCAAATTCAGATTAATGTGCGTTTAACTAACGTGGGTCTGGGGCCTCCCTCGGCTGTCAGCCCGCGCACCGTCCGCCCCCCCCCCCCCGCAGCCCCTCCCGCGGCGGCGTCGGCGAATGACAGCCGCTGGAACCTCCGCGCGCCGCACTCCCCCCCGTCACCCCCCTCCCCCCACCCCCCCGTCACCCTCCCCCCCCCCCCCGTCACCCTCCCGGTGATATTGATTGATTAAACGAGTCCACCAGCGTAATTATTCGCGGTCCCGATCCATCAGGAGCGGCGCGTGCGTGTGCTGCAGGCCTCCGGTCCCGGCCTCGGCCCGCGCGCGCTGGGACACTCAGAACACCGCTCCCGCTCTGTCATTAGGACTCTGTGTTCGGTGGGCGTGGCGGAGGTAATTTAATTTAGCGCCCCTTACCGGGTTTAACTTTGCGCGATCATTTTACACGAGCGGGGGTGTGGGGGGGGAGGGGGGGGGAGTGGTGGGAGGCATTTTTCGCGGCTATCTCCTTGTCGTGCGCGGATATTGTCTCTGGCAGGACGAGGCGTCATGTGACTCAGAGCATCTCCAAGAAAATCCATCGCGGCAGGAGCCCAGCTGTCACCGTGGGCTGCTGCTGCTGTTTTTTCCGTTTTTTTTTTCTGCCTGGGAGCAGAACTTCAGATGAGTCGTGACGCTGTTCAGCGCAGTGTCTGTTCATTTGGGTGGCAGTCAGTCCGCTGTGGGAGAGAGAGGATGGCGCGGGGGGGCGGGGGGGGGGGGGGGGGGCCGATGGTGAACAGTCACACACGCTGAAGCACGCTGCATTTACACCAGTAACTCTGCAGATTTATCTCCCCTCAGCTTAAACACACAGACCCCAGGAGCTCATTCCTTAGTTTGCAGGGACATCCGGTGACGGCGCTTGCTGTCCTGTTTTGGGGGGAGTCACTGAAAGTGTGACCCTACACTCACGTGAGAGGCGTGACAGAAAGTGCAGAGCAGGTGGCTTTTTTTTCCCGCACCTCTTATTGAGCCTCAGAGCTGTGGGCTCCATGGTAACCTGCCCTTATTGCTTTACTGTTCTCTGCTGATTACATTACAGCAGTACAGCCCATTACACCCCCCCCCCATTGGGTGCGATTGGGTTCGGAGTAATGACCCCTCCCTCCCACCGCGGGGTCACCATGGCAGAAATCCCACTGCTGTGTCTGCTCCTCACTACTGCCTGGCTACATGAGGCAGTTGCCGTGGAGTTACCCACAGAGTTGCCCATGGCAACCCATCGAAAATGCTCATGGCTAGCCTTTTTTTGCTTGCTAATGTGGGCTTGCTAATGTTTGCTTGTTAATGGAGCTGAGCTACGCCAGGGTACTGCGCAGTTGTGCAGGTGAGCATTCTTGCTGCGCAGGCGTGTGCAGGCATGTGCAGGTGTATGCACGTGTGTGGGAAGTTTGGGAACGCAGCTCAGAGGCAGGCACTCCACCACACTCAGCTATTCCACACAGTGTGTGTGTGTGTGAGAGGGAGAGAGAGTGTGTGTGTGAGAGAGGGAGAGAGTGTGTGTGTGTGTGTGTGAGAGAGGGAGAGAGAGTGTGTGTGTATGTATGTGAGAGGGAGAGAGTGTGTGTGCGTGTGTGTGTGTGCATGTGTGTGCGTGACTGTTGTGATGAGGCAGCACAGTTGGAGTCCCCATCAGTGGCTGTGGTCCCCGTTGGCTCCACAGAGCTAATGGGGAGCATGTTTGAGCAGCACACAATCAGAGAAAGCACTGCACTAAGCAAAACACATCACCCTCCCAGTACAACACTGACACAGAGTACCGCACTGACACCCAGTACAGCACAGACACCCAGTACAGCACTGACACTCAGTACAGCACTGACACCCAGTACAGCACAGACACCGTGCGTGTATGTGTGTGTGTGTGTGTGTGTGTGTGTATGTATATCACTGCAGAAACACTGTCGAGGCTCTTGTGTGTGTGTATGTGTATGTATATCCATGCAGAAACACTGACAGGCCTCCTGTGTGTGTGTTGGCACAGGGGGACTACGACAGGGCGTCCCATGAGGGCAGCCCCCCAGTCCCGGGGGCAGAGACGTACCCCCGCGGACCCCTGAAACTACCTCAGAGCCAAGCCAAGCCCGGTTACCCCAGCAGCTTCCAGTACCCCCCCACATTCCACTACAAGCCCTCCCCCTACCACCACCCGCCGTCCCAGCCCAGCCCCCCCTACACCCCGCAGGGGGCCTACTCCCAGCCCTCGTCCCCCTACATCCCCCCCGGGGCGTACCCCCCGCCCAGCTGGGGCTCCGCCTCCGACCAGCAGCCCTCCCGGGTGTCCCACGAGCAGTTTCGGGCGGCCCTGCAGCTGGTGGTGAACCCCGGGGACCCCCGCGAGTACCTGGACAACTTCATCAAGATCGGCGAGGGCTCCACCGGCATCGTCTGCATCGCCACGGAAACGCACAGCGGCAAGCAGGTGGCCGTGAAGAAGATGGACCTGCGGAAGCAGCAGAGGAGAGAGCTGCTCTTCAACGAGGTCAGCGTCCGCTCCCCTGTCCTCTCTCCCCTGTCCTCTCTCCCCTGTCCTATCGCACCTGTCCTGTCTCTCACCTGCGTCCTCTCCCCTGTCCTATCGCACCTGTCCCCTCTCCTACCTGTCCTCTCTCACCTGTCCCCTTTCTCCCTGTCCTCTCTTACCTGTCTCCTCTCTCACCTGTCCTATCTCTCCTGATCCCTCTCTCACCTGTGTGTGAGTGTGCGTTTGAGTGTGTTTGTGCGTGCATGCATTCGTGTGCGTGTGTTTTGTTTCAAACTGCTGGAACTGACCAGCAGATGCTGAACCATAGGACCATATTTAAGCTTATTTGCTTCTGCGCAGGTACCATCAGCAGCTGCTGTGCATCTGTGTGCCGACCTGCGTGTGCACGTGTGCGTGAGTGTGTGAGTGTGTGCACGAGTGAGTGAGCGTGTGAGTGTGTGCACGTGTGAGTGAGCGTGCGAGTGTGTGCACGTGTGTGTGAGCGTGCGAGCGAGTGTGTGCACGTGTACGTGAGCATGCGTGCGAGTGTGTGCACGTGTGCGTGAGCGTGCGAGCGAGCGAGTGTGCGTGTGGGCGAACAAGCGCATGTGTGGGTGTGCATTTTTTGTTCATAAGCAAAGAAGCTTAAACACGGTCCTATTAATATGTACTGACCCTAATCCTTTCAATTAAGCTTCTGTTTCATTAAAGGAATAAGAATAAAGAAAATATATTTTTCCTGATTTTGTTGTGTTATACAGTAGTCATTTTAAGCATGAATGTAGAGCTTCTCCATGTGCATCTCTCCCAAACAAACGTACTTCCTTTAACCTTATTTAAAATGTACACTGTTAATGCGCTGTTCTTTAAAATCTTGTGAACTTACACACTGACGCCTGGGTTCAGTTCCTGCAGTGTGGTGTTGTGCACCTGAATAAACACACTTCCCTCCTCACCTGTAACTCGGCTGATGTGCATTCCGCTGCTCCAGGTGGTGATCATGCGGGACTACCATCACGAGAACGTGGTGGACATGTACAACAGCTACCTGGTGGGGGACGAGCTCTGGGTCGTCATGGAGTTCTTAGAGGGAGGGGCCTTGACTGACATTGTCACTCACACCAGGTAGGCGTGTACCTAACACTGCACCTGTACAGATATAGGTACCTGTGCTGATCTATAATTACCTGCTTCCTGGCCTGCAGTGTGCAATAAATCTGTCCACTTTTCAGGATGAGATTGTCTTTAAGTGAATAATCACGGAATTTTTTAATAAACAATTTAGAGTGAAAAAATACATTATTTTTAACATTTATTTATTTAAATAAACTTGTTCTTAACCTGAATTGTTATTTTATCACCCCAGCAATAAGTGTTGATCAGATCCTTGCCAGGGCGTTTTTTGGTCAGGATCTAGAGAGAAGTTGTGTGTTTGCATTTTTATTTTGTTGAGCAGAGCAGTGGCTGGGCGTACGCGTGCGGTTTGTCTGTTTGGATAATTACAGTCATCGGCAGCGCGTGTCGGCTGAGGTGACACGGTGTCGGTGGGAAATTGCACAGCGCTGTTTGGGGGGGGGGGGGCACACACCCCCATCAGCCAACGCTGGAGTTCCCAAAACTACGACCCAGTTTATTAGCTGTTAAAGAGAGAAAAAACCCTGCTTCTGCACAGAAGTGTGTCCTGAAGGATCTCATCCACACAAAGACAGCGTCTTACACACATACAGACACTATAGTGTTCCCAATAATAATAATAATAATAACAGAGTGAATAGCAGCTGAAATTCATTGCTCACTGACAGTGCGTAAGAACATCAGTGTGTAAGACTGTAAGAATGTAAGAATATAAGGGTGTAAAATTGTCAGAACATCGTCAGTGTAAGAACATCAGTGTGTAAGACTGTAAGAATGTAAGAATATAAGGGTGTGAGATTGTCAGAACATCGTCAGTGTAAGAACATCAGTGTGTAAGACTGTAAGAATATAAGGGTGTAAGATTGTCAGAACATCGTCAGTGTAAGAACATCAAGGTGTGAATGTGAGGGTGGTTTAAGGGCACAGAAGGTGCATCAGACGCATCATTTCCTGTTTTGTGCTTCTCTCTCTTCCTTCTTTTCCTCGGGGGAACTCCTTGAGTGACCGCTGTGCTGGGATTCTTCTGAAATGGCGCTCCTGGGTGTGTTTGTGTTAGCTGTGTTTCTGGGTGGCGTGCGCTGTGTGTGTGTGTGTGTGTGTGTGTGTGTGTGTGACATCATCAGACCTGCGTTTGGGTACTTGGAGGGTTCCTCTGGGGGGAGCTCAGTGGCGGGGGAGGGGATCAGAGGGTACATGGGTAATTCCTCATGACGGAGGTTGGAAGGTCAGAGTGCCAGAAGGGGGGGTCGGGGGGGGGGGGGTTGAAGGCACCCAGCAGGTGGGGAGAGACGGGGGGCTGGGGGGTTGGGGGGGGGGAAGTGGAAACTCGTGAATCTGGATGAGCACCTGGCCTCACCGCGATGCCAAAAACGGCCAAACAGCCCTGGTGCCTTCAGCCTCAGCCCCTGTACCCGTCCTCCGTATGGGCCAATCAGATGAGGTTTATTCCCTGAAGAGAGGGAGAACAGGTCATCCAGAGCGCTCGGAACTCTGCGGGGAAAATGAAAGGACTACAGCGGCGCATCTCACTGCGCGAATGCCACCATTTTAAGGCCAGCACGGCTGGATATCCAAAGTGCCACCTGTAGCACAGATCATTTTATATCACCTCCATCAACAGGGTTCATGGGGGTTCATCTTTGGTTTCCATTTTTCCTTTCAATGTGCACCAGCCAATCAGGAAGCCTTCTACATTGCCTTTAAATGTAGGGTGACATTAGGCATTCTCACTTTGCCGTGTTGGTTTGGTGCAGCACATGTTCTGTGCTGCTGATGCATGGCAGAACGTGAGAAGCAGGTTCTTTCACAGAAAAGCACGTCCTTCCTGTTAGGCGCGTCCTGGTGTGTGACGCTGCTTGGCTGAGAACATGTAGCGCTTGGAAAGAGCGGTGCGGTGGGCCTGAGGAGAGCGGCTTAATCACGCTGGAGAAACAGAGACGAGCCCTGGAAACGTCAGCCGCTGAGCGCTCGCACCTCGCGCTGGGAGCGGAGGCGATGCGATGACATCAGCTCGCATAACGTCAGCGGCCCGGGAACGTTCCAGAATCTTCCTGACGTGTTCCGTGGCCTGATTCCCTGCTCAGCTGAGTGTCCACTTCCCCCCTCACTCAGCTGAGTGTCCACTTCCCCCCTCACTCAGCTGAGTGTCCACTTCCCCCCTCACTCAGCTGCTGGTGCGGAGGATACACTGTATCTACGGCACAGCTCTTACTGTGACACGTGCACTCGTCATAAAGAGGGGTTCTACAGGATTCTATACGGTTCTGCCAATGGCCCCCTGTTCTCATTTCTGCTATTCAAACTAATTGTGGGATTTGACAATAAACACTTTGCACCTTTTTCACAGGAAAGCTTTGAAAATTGTCGGCTGTGCAGGTTTTCATAACGGCCGGGGTATAGGCCAAGATACTGGAACTTCAGAATGGGTGAAATCCAGGAACAAAATTTAATCAGATTAATTCAAATATCTATGCGATACCAAGAAAGTGAAATGTAAAACTAGAAGGAACTGGGTATTGTGCAGGTTGTATTTTACATGTTTTTACATGTCCTGGTTTTGCTCTGGATTTCGGAGGAACTCCAAGCTCCTGTCACTGCCTGCAGCAGCTGTGTTCTGCACCGCGTTTCCCATGTTAAAAAAAAAAAAGAAAACAGAATCAATAACCCACCGTCACGTTGATGGCCGATTTCACGCTTGTCTCTCTCCCTCCTTTCTCGCCCACTCCGCCGTAGACCGGGCGGTTTCCTTGTTGCCGTGCCAATGTCCTGTTCGTAGACCGGGCGGTTTCCTTGTTGCCGTGCCGACGTCCTGTTCGTAGACCGGGCGGTTTCCGTGTTGCCGTGCCGACGTCCTGTTCGTAGACCGGGCGGTTTCCGTGTTGCCGTGCCGACGTCCTGTTCGTAGACCGGGCGGTTTCCGTGTTGCCGTGCCGGCGTCGTGTTCGTAGACCGGGCGGTTTCCGTGTTGCCGTGCCGACGTCCTGTTCGTAGACCGGGCGGTTTCCGTGTTGCCGTGCCGACGTCCTGTTCGTAGACCGGGCGGTTTCCGTGTTGCCGTGCCGACGTCATGTTCGTAGACCGGGCAGTTTCCGTGTTGCCGTGCCGACGTCCTGTTCGTAGACCGGGCGGTTTCCGTGTTGCCGTGCCGACGTCATGTTCGTAGACCGGGCAGTTTCCGTGTTGCCGTGCCGACGTCCTGTTCGTAGACCGGGCGGTTTCCGTGTTGCCGTGCCGACCTCCTGTCCGTAGACCGGGCGGTTTCCTTGTTGCTGTGCCGACGTCGTGTTCGTAGACCGGGCGGTTTCCGTGTTGCCGTGCCGACGTCGTGTTCGTAGACCGGGCGGTTTCCGTGTTGCCGTGCCGATGCCGTGTTCGCGGCGTAGCCGATTAGCCTCGCCCACGCGGAGCTGTGCTGGGAGATAGGCGCGCGCGGATCTCCCGCCGCGCTGCAGGCCGGTCAGCTTGAGCGGCTCCGCTGCTCGCCAGTTTATTTAGCGCGCCCACGTAGCGTCCCGAGCCGCGCGTTACTGCGATTTTTGGAGCGATTGGAAAAATAGGAAACTTGGCTCACGCCCCTGTTGCGGCTTATGACTCAGGAAAATTTAGCATGAAACTCAAAAATAACCAGGAAACAGCGAGGACATTCTAACAGGATATACTAAGGGTTTATTTTACATTGTGAGTTTATTTTTTTAAAGTATCATGATTTTATGGTTATTAACACTATCATATATCACTGTTTATAAGAATAACGTGGTATAATAATAATGTGCAATTGTCTATTTACAGATTTTTCCTTGACATGTTTTTTCACAGTGATTTTTTAATGGTAGTTTACAGCAGTACATTTTTACGGTAGTTTACAGTAGCATGTTTTCTTTGTTTTACAGTAAGAAGCGGTTAGATGTTTGTAGACTGGGCAGGTGTGAAGGCACACAGGTGAGGGGTTTATTCTTTCGTTGCAGGATGAACGAGGAACAGATCGCGACCGTCTGTCTGTCCGTCCTGAGAGCGCTGTCCTACCTCCACACTCAAGGGGTGATCCACCGAGACATCAAGAGTGACTCCATCCTCCTCACCAGCGATGGGCGGGTCTGTACACCTTACCGCGGGTTGCCACACCTGTTCACACCTGTTCACCTGCATTCAGTAACTCACTTGTTCACACCTGTTCACCTGCACTCACTAACTCACCTGTTCACCTGCACTCACTAACTCACCTGTTTACCTGCCCTCACTAACTCACCTGTTCACCTGCATGCGCTAACTCACCTGTTCACCTGCACTCACTAACTCACCTGTTTACCTGCTCTCACTAACTCACCTGTTCACCTGCTCTCACTAACTCACCTGTTCACCTGCCCTCACTAACTCACCTGTTCACCTGCCCTCACTAACTCACCTGTTTACCTGCTCTCACTAACTCACCTGTTCACCTGCCCTCACTAACTCACCTGTTCACCTGCTCTCACTAACTCACCTGTTCACCTGCACTCACTAACTCACCTGTTCACCTGCTCTCAGTAGATCAGTAAACCTCACCTGTCACATGCAACCAGTACCTTGCAGCTGTTTTCCCACGGTCTGTTATTCTGTCAAGTACAGCGTCCCGCGGCCTCAGGAGTCTTGCACAGCCACAGCAGCCGTAGCGCATGTTCTCTGTAAAACAGACCCCCCCCCCCACACACACACACACCCCCACCCCTACACACACACACCCCCACCCCCACGCATCCCCCCCCACCACGCCCCCCCCCCACACGCCTGCGTTTGAGCTGCACCTCAGTAGCTGTAGCGCATGTCCTCTCTAAAACAGACCCCTCGCCCCCCCCCCCGATAAGGGAACGGCCCTTCAGCAGCCGTAGCGCTGAGCGCCGTGACTCATGGGATCGCAGTCGTGACTGAACGTGCCGCGTTCAGGCTGCGTTCAGGCGGCGTTGAGCTTGCGCTCGTGTGACTGCTCTGTGATTCTATCACCAGAGGAGAGACACGCTGCTGAACACGCTCACTGCACACGCATTACCCCCAGCTGCTCCTCCAACGCAGACATGCAGTACAAATATACTCAACAAACCTTTTTTTACACTGCAGTACACATAATGGTAACATATTACTGTTTGTTTTTTTAAAATTATACATCGGAATATTTGAAAGAGGCAATAGTTTAAGTCTGTTCACATATTCTGTGTAGCGTTGCAGTATCTTGATGATATATTTTCAGTGTATTCCATCTCTGTGGGGGATGTTTTGGAGGGTGGTTCAGTGCTGGAGTTGTGAGTGAGTGCCTGCTCTGCGCCTGAGAGGCGAGACATTCGGTTGCCCTCAGTGAACCCGCTGCTCCTGGTGTGAGATTAGTGAACAGGGCCCACATACACACACTGCTCCTGGTGTGAGATTAGTGAACAGGGCCCACATACACACACTGCTCCTGGTGTGAGATTAGTGAACAGGGCCCACATACACACACTGCTCCTGGTGTGAGATTAGTGAACAGGGCCCACATACACACACTGCTCCTGGTGTGAGATTAGTGAACAGGGCCCACATACACACACTGCTCCTGGTGTGAGATTAGTGAACAGGGCCCACATACACACACTGCTCCTGGTGTGAGATTAGTGAACAGGGCCCACATACACACACTGCTCCTGGTGTGAGATTAGTGAACAGGGCCCACATACACACACTGCTCCTGGTGTGAGATTAGTGAACAGGGCCCACATACACACACTGCTCCTGGTGTGAGATTAGTGAACAGGGCCCACATACACACACTGCTCCTGGTGTGAGATTAGTGAACAGGGCCCACATGCACACACTGCAGCTGCAGGACTGTCCCGTACTCAGTACAGCTGTTAGAACTCTCCCCGCCTGCCCGATTCAAGCGGCTCCTCTGGCCCTGTGGGTCACGGCTCTGTTTCTCCCTTTTGGGTCACGGCTCTGTTTCTCCCTTTTGGGTCACGGCTCTGTTTCTCCCTTTTGGGTCACGGCTGTGTTTCTCCCTTTTGGGTCACGGCTGTGTTTCTCCCTTTTGGGTCACGGCTGTGTTTCTCCCCCACAGATAAAGCTGTCGGACTTCGGGTTCTGCGCCCAGGTCTCAAAGGAAGTGCCAAAGAGGAAGTCCCTGGTCGGCACTCCGTATTGGATGGCTCCCGAGGTCATTTCCAGGTTACCGTACGGCACTGAGGTGAGCTCCCACACACCTGGCACACGTACCATTTAAGATTTCTTTTAAAGCATGTATTCTGAATCCCAAACCCTTCTGAATTCACTGTGATTTTGCTACAGTTCATGGGACCTAACAACAGAAGGTTGCAGGTTCAAATCCCCTCCACAGCAATTAGTTATACAGCCTGATTTCCCTGAGTGGTTTAACACACGCCGTGCTGTTCGCAGGTGGATATCTGGTCTCTGGGGATCATGGTGATTGAGATGGTGGATGGAGAACCCCCCTATTTTAACGAGCCCCCCCTTCAAGCCATGAGGAGAATCCGGGACAACCTGCCCCCCAGGTTAAAAGAGCCCCACAAGGTGAGCCTGTGGTCACATGGTTTCATGTCTTCCATTGTTTTTATGTGTGGGTGTGCTGCAGGTGTCCTCCGTGCTGTGGGCCTTCCTGTGTAAAGGTCAAAGGTCATGTGTGTTTCTGTGGCAGGTGTCGTCTGTGCTGAGGGCCTTCCTGTGTAAAGGTTAAAGGTCAAAGGTCATGTGTGTTTTTGTGGCAGGTGTCGTCCGTGCTGAGGGCCTTCCGTTGTAAAGGTTAAAGGTCAAAGGTCATGTGTGTTTCTGTGGCAGGTGTCGTCCGTGCTGAGGGCCTTCCGGTGTAAAGGTTAAAGGTCAAAGGTCATGTGTGTTTCTGTGGCAGGTGTTGTCCGTGCTGAGGGCCTTCCTATGTAAAGGTTAAAGGTTAAAGGTCAAAGGTCATGTGTGTTTTTGTGGCAGGTGTCGTCCGTGCTGAGGGCCTTCCTGGACCTGATGCTGGTGAGGGAGCCGTCCCAGCGCGCTGCCGCTCCGGAGCTCCTGCAGCACCCCTTCCTCAAAATCTCCGGGCCCCCCTCCTGCATCGTACCCCTCATGCGGCACTACCGCCACCGCTGACCAGCCAGCAGGGCGGCGCCACCCTCATCGAAAAAAAGAAAATTAAAAATCCCCCTCTCTGGACACTGACACCTTTTACCGTAGCGTAGCTTAGGAAAAACACCTGTCCTGTTTCCAAAAATAAACGAGCAAATGAACGGAAGAATAATGGCCGACAGTACTGAGCACCTGCAGGACTACCAGCTGCGCTGGGCAGGGAGCGGTGATGGGCGGGAAATCACCTGTGTGTGTGTGTGTGTAGCGTATGTGTGTGTGTGTCGTGTGTGTGTGTGTGTGTGTGTGTGTGTGGCGTATGTGTGTGTGTGGTGTGTGTGTGTGTGTGTGTGTGCGCGTGCGTGTGTGTGTGTAGCGTGTGTGTGTGTGTGTGTGGTGTGTGTAGCTTGTGTGTGTGTGTGTGTGTGTGTGTGTGTGTGCGCGTGTGTGGTGTGTATAGCTTGTGTGTGTGCGTGTGTGTGTGTGTGTGTGGTGTGTGTAGCTTGTGTGTGTGTGTGTGTGTGTGTGGTGTGTGGTGTGTGTAGCTTGTGTGTGTGTGTGGTGTGTGTGTAGGGGGGGGGGGGTGTTTGGTGCAGTTCTTTCTTTATAGGCAGTGTGCTGCCTACTCCTTGTGTACAGGGTGCATTAGTCATTGAATAGAGCTTTAAAGAAGGTGGTGAGATCGTCTGCTGGACAGCGAGAGAGATCCAGCCCTGTGATTGGCCATTCGGTCACTGGCCGTTACAGCTCAGACCCTGTGATTGGCCAGTGGAGTTCGTTCAGGGCCTATCAGAGGTGCTGAATTTAGTGGAAACCCCTGTGGGTAGTTTCGCTTCTTGAAAGAGGACTGGCTGTTATTTCTTTGGTTGTTAAAAAAAAGAAAAGAAAAACAGAACAAAAAAAAATTATAATCTTTAATCTTTTCACTTTTATCTTATAACACTAACAATGTAATGTATTTTAGATTAACTGTAATTTCCTGTACAGTTTTGATAATCAGTATTTTTGTTGTGATGTAACCATTGTGATATGGGCAGTGTTAAATATAATTATTAAGTATAATTATGAAAGTTTCCGCAAAGATCTTTCCTACTATTTATATCCATTTTTGATTGAAAAGTGAAGAGATGCTAAATAAACCAACCCTTAACTGTTACCAAAAACAACTAGAATATATTTATTATCACACCGTGACATTTATAGACAGAATTTCCGGGCAATGGTGGGGAGGGGGGAAGGTTTGAGGCAGAATTTTATATACTGTTTAAAGTATTATTTATTTTTTGAATTGAAAATTATTTTTCAGTAGTGTAGTTTTTTTATTTTATTTTTTATCAGCAAAATATCAGCAGACGGTGATGTCAGGATTATGTCACAAGAGCAATATCCCTATGTTGTTAAGTCATTTGCTTAATTTAGAGTCAATAGTATCAAAGACTTTGGGGAAAAAAGCTTGTGATTCACTGTGGGCCAATGATTAGAAGTTCAGTGAGACCCAATCATTCCCCTTACTGTGTGTAAATGAGCAGTTAATGCCAATGTCATCAATTACATTTAGCAATACTTAAATAAATACGTTTTAGAAAAAAAAATGGAGATCATGTTTCTATATACGGTCCGTTCATTCATTAAACCATTTTAAACCTACCGTAGACTTTATATTTATGTAACCAAAATGATTACTTGTCGGATCTTAATTCTAACCAATCACGTACTGTTAGGCAAATCCCACCCCCCACCCCCAGGTTTGGTATAATCTGAACTCATCATTCAGTGTGTTTTTGTAAATATGAACCACGTTAACGTTTGCTGCTGTTTAAAACATTGATGAATGTTCAAACTTGAATGACTAATACTTATCCGTGGTGTTGCTTGTAGAGTGAAACATGCATGTTTGTTATAAATTAAGCTGGTTTTAAATTAAATAACAAAAAACACAGAAAGCTGTAGTATGTCTATTTTGTCTGCTCTAGTATAAATGTCCCCTTTCAAAAAAAAATTCAATGCAATAAATCATTAATATTATGTTTTCAGAGAAAATTCGCACGTCAACATTTCCACAACAGCAGCTGTAACTGGTGCTGCTTCTTAGTCACCAACCTTCCCCCGAAAGCCTTACAGACCATCCTGTACGAATGAATGACGGCCATGTTTCTGGATCTTTCCACATGGTAGAGTCAGGGCTTCAGCTGATCTGTGCTGAAAGTCCAGTGAACATTTTTAATTCACTTTAAAATTCAGGTTTCCGTCTGATTTTAGCAGCCACTCTCTTGGAAAAAAAAAAAAAACAATGACTCTTGTAGCTTGGAATAAAAGTATATTAGTAGGCTATTATGGCATTTTACACAGTCCATATGTTTAGGATCTGTGTGAGGATGATTTTAAAGCTTACAGTCTATGCACATTTGAACGAAAAACATCAACGTGAAAGGTTCGACGACAAGGTCCCAGTCCATTTCCAGTTTGGAAGCTGGACGCTGTCTTTGCTCCATCATTGTTAATTTAGTCTGTGGTCATTCAGACCCTCTTCTGTGTGATAATTAAAGCCAATCCTTTGCATATCAAAGGCACCATTTCCTCTGAGGCTTCACTTTAAAAGAAAAATAAAGAAAATGGCACCGGACCAGACAGAAGGCTCAGCCCCAAACAATACAGCAGCAGCCATTTTAACATGTTGGTCAGACCGAAGGACAAAATGTGAAGAACATAAAGCACAAAATCCATGTTCCATTGTAGAGGCGCGATCTCCAGGAATTAATCTTGGGCAGGGCCCTTCAAAGTTCTGACATGCAAAACCTTTGAACGGAGGAAATGGTTGAATTATAATTAGTGAATTATGCCTTTTAATAAAGTATTAGTATGAGAAATTTAGCAAAACCATACAGAATGGCCAAATAAACTGGAATAACAAATGTGAAAATATCAGCCTAATAAACTCTCTGGGGCCCATTCAATTTTTACGGCCTACATATCAAAATAATTATCTTATGAGGAAGAGCCATCCACAAATTAAACATTACATGCGCGAGATCTGCTCCCTATACTTTGCCCTTACCTTATCTGCATTTACACTGTCAATTTCACTTATTGAAACGTTTCGTTTTCTTCAAACCCTCAAATTTACTGTTAATCACGCATCAAGCACTACGCCTACGCTACTGCCGTAAAGATGCCCTAAGCAGTCTCGCGCATGTGCGCGCGCGTTATCTTCACCTGGTTTAAACCGTCTCAAGAAGTCCACAGCGGATTTTCCCATACTGAGTATTGACTCACATAAGTTTTACATTCAGAAATACTGTCGCAACAACCCACTTGAAGATTATAATTAATTCAACGTTGAGGCAACATGTCTAGTTAAGGTTAGTTTGTTTACTTTTTCCACGTTACAATTTTGTCTGATTTGTGTAACGTCGGTTTGGGCCTTCTCACGGGAGAGAAGACGGAGGCTACCTAGCCTCGTCAATTTAGCCTACCTTAGACGCTTTGCTTTGTCGACACGGGAGAAGTAGAGAAGGATAAGAAACGGGGGGTATGTACTGGACGCAGCTGGAACCAGAAAGCAGTTAAACTGTGTTGGTTGTATCAGGTGATACAATTCCATTACGAGCTAGCCATGAGTGAAGCCAAGCGAGACGGGGGTAGCCTACACACTAGCGGTGGTGTTCAGTAGAATTGGTAGCGAAGGACATTATTTCCATTACGGGATGATCTGCCGATTGGTATTTATAAATGATATACTTGATGTTCGGTCAAGTTGCCAACAGCATTGTTTATGTCCTGCGTTGTTCCATCTGGAGTATTTGCTAAGACAATGACAGATGTGAGTTTCGGCCGTTCAGTGAGCGTTGAAGGCCAGGCGTTGTTTAGAAAAAAAGGTCAATTCAGCCTTGACGTTAGTTCCTGATAAGTGCCTCTCTGTCCAATTTTTTCTCAAAATCGAGAGGCGTGTTTGGGTGACCTGAAATCGTGCACTCGTTTATTTTCAATTAGACTTTTTTTCATCCTTACAGGGACTGGGGGGGCGAGACAAATGGTCAGATCAATACCCATCTCCGCCATTCCCTCCGGAAACCGGTCATAATTCAGGTATCGATTTCTCCCGAGTTCAGGTCATATTGATTGCTGCGTTCGGTGTTTCTCGCCGCTGGTTTTGTCGCAGACGGAGTTGAAAATACTTAAGTTTAAACAACAGCAGACCGATTCATTTCTGAAATGACAAATTGGATTTGTTCTGAGTGATAGGCGATTCTTCATTTTATAATAGCATAGTTGACCATGACAAACATTCTGTTTCTAAATATTTCCATTCTAAGATGGAAACACTACTAGAATTAAATTTGGATATATGAAGAGTAACTGTGGTATGAGGTATACAGTTTCATGAATTTTGAAATGGGAGTTAAATCATGTAAAATAAAGTAAACTTACATATCCAGAGATCTACAGCCAGGAAAGTGTTGAATGATTTATTTTCATAAACAGAATTCCACACAATTAAATTTTCATTATTTTACTCTTTTTCCTTATGCATAGTAATTCTTAAAATATTGTACTTCCAAAGTAAAACTCTTATGTTTTAAAATTGGACACTGATGTACTTTTCCCTTAAAGCAATAGATTAAGACATACTTATGGCCTTAAACTCTCAGAATCCTTCGTATGCATACATTTTAATTTTCCCTTTTTTTCATAGATTTATTTAGACATTTTACAGATTTATACATTCAAATGAAAATATGAGCCATTTTTAATGGTAATTTTTAAAGAGGGAGATGTGTAGAAAGGAAGCAGGCTGTCGGACATACAGACGTGTGAGACACAGGTGAGACACAGGTGGGGCACAGGTGAAACACAGGTGACTGCGCTGCGATGCATCCAGGCTTCAGTACTGACCTCTCACACACCACACAACACTGTCCACTTCCACCCACCACACAGCACTGTCCACTTCCACCCACCACACAACACTGTCCACTTCCACACAACACTGTCCACTTCCACCCACCACACAACACTGTCCACTTCCACCAACCACACAACACTGTCCACTTCCACCCACCACACAGCACTGTCCACTTCCACCCACCACACAACACTGTCCACTTCCACCCACCACACAGCACTGTCCACTTCCACCCACCACACAACACTGTCCACTTCCACACACCACACAGCACTGTCCACTTCCACCCACCACACAACACTGTCCACTTCCACCCACCACACAACACTGTCCACTTCCACCCACCACACAACACTGTCCACTTCCACCCACCACACAACACTGTCCACTTCCGCCCACCACACAACACTGTCCACTTCCGCCCACCACACAACACTGTCCACTTCTACACACAAACACAGCACTGTCCACTTCCACCCACCACACAACACTGTCCACTTCCACCCACCACACAACACTGTCCACTTCCGCCCACCACACAACACTGTCCACTTCCACACACAAACACAGCACTGTCCACTTCCACCCACCACACAACACTGTCCACTTCCACACAAACACTGCACTGTCCACTTCCACCCACCACACAACACTGTCCACTTCCACCCACCACACAACACTGTCCACTTCCACCCACCACACAGCACTGTCCACTTCCACCCACCACACAACACTGTCCACTTCCACCCACCACACAACACTGTCCACTTCCACACACCACACAACACTGTCCACTTCCACCCACCACACAGCACTGTCCACTTCCACCCACCACACAACACTGTCCACTTCCACCCACCACACAACACTGTCCACTTCCACCCACCACACAACACTGTCCACTTCCACCCACCACACAGCACTGTCCACTTCCACACACCACACAACACTGTCCACTTCCACACACCACACAACACTGTCCACTTCCACACACAAACACGGCATGTCAGAACAGGGACACTCCAGCGAGCTCACAGCATAGGCTCTGCTTCGGCTGTTTTTCTCTTTGCAGCTCATTTTACAGATAAATAAACAAAGATAATTAATAAAAGACCTCCAAAAGGAAAACTGCAGGCTTGGGGAAATAAGAGAGCAAGAAACGGTGTGGTGTGCCACTGCCTAGGGAGCTTTGGAAGGGATTTGGGAATGTTTCAGTGATTGGGAATGTAAAAGGGATTTGGGAATGTAAGAGTGATAGGGAGTGCAAAATGGATTTGGGAATGTAAGAGTTTTATGGAGTGTGATAGGATTTGTGATAGTTTGAGTGTTTGGGAATGTAAAAGGCATTTGGGAATGTCAAAGGGATTTGGGAATGTACTGTAGGAGTGTTTGGGAATGTAAAAGAGACTTGGTAATGTAAAAGGGATTTGGGAATGTAAAGTGATTTGGGAATGTACTGTAGGAGTGTTTGGGAATGTAAAAGGGATTTGGGAATGTAAAAGGGTGTGCGACTGTAGGAAGGGATTAGCAAGATTGTCGGGTACTTATAAGCTATGGAGGGGTTAAGGGCTGTTAGGGGGTGGGTGTGTGACTGTGTGAGAATCGGGCTTGTGTCGCAGCTCGGGTTGGGCACGGGCACGCGGCCGGGCGAGCGGCTCTCTCCCTCTCTCACATGTTCTTGTAGAGCGAGCGGTCCCGGGGCAGCTGCGGTTGCTGCGCGGTCATTTTGAGGTGCACGTGGTAGACGGAGAGCGTGATGACGATGATCAGGCCCAGGATGACGCCCAGGATCAGGGGCAGGGTCTCCTCCAGCTGCTCCCTCTGGTCCGTGATGCACTTATAGGCTGGAGAGAGAGAGGGGGGGGGACACCCCGTTACTAACACCCCAAATTTCTCACCCCATTCCACATACCCCAAAAGTCACACCCGGTCAATGCCTCCCTATTCCAGACTCTGCATTCGTGCTGAGGATCAGTTCCGTATTTCTGTGCCCGTTCTGGTTACCAGGAGGAATGATGACAGCTCAGAAGTGACACCCGATTTGCTATTTGCTGGCACTGCAGACCTTTGGCCAGCAGGTGGCAGTGTGCAGTTCGGCACGTGTACAGTATGAGAGGTTTCCCTGTGGTCTGTGGTCTACAGTAACGTTTACTGTAAGGTCCGCAGCAAAAACCAGCGAGGCTTTAGCGCTAACATGTAGCACAGACATTTAATTCTTCATTTTCACTTAACAGCTTTTCGGCATGTTAGATACTTTTGCTCATTTCTTGTGGGTTTCATGGGTGAGCAGGAGAGAGAGAGGATGAGCAGGAGAAAGAGAGGATGAGCAGGAGAAAGAGAGGGTGAGCAGGAGAAAGAGAGGGTGAGATTAGAGAGATCTGCTCTTTGTGGAGGAGGCAGACTGAGCTCCAGTATGGCTCTGCTGCAGACCCCCCCTGAGCTAAACCAGGAGACCAGCTCTGATACAGTGAGATACATGTACTTCACACACTCACGCACACACGGTCATGCACACACATTCATTCGGACACATGCACACTCACATTCACACACACATAAACGTGTGTGTGTGTGTGTGTGTGTGTGTGTGTGTGTGCGCGCGCGCGCGCGCGCGTGCGTGCGTGTGTGCGTGCAGTGTTTTAGTAGTGAGCAGACCATACCAGGCTGCCTAATGTGAACATTTATCCATAACCTCCCCCCTCAACACTAATCTCTCCTCACCTTTTGCTTTAATCTTAAATTGCCAGTGTTTGATATACATATTAGAAGATCTCGACCTCTGGTATACAGTAGTATTTTCCAGCCGTGTTGTGGAGTGTAAGTGATCCTGCCTTACTTTTACAGCGGGGCAGTAATTTAGAGCACCAGGGCTTTGTGTTAATTCACCTGTCACTGATGCCTTCATCTGTCAAATGAGCTCAACAAACCATTAACACACACGACCTTAACACACACGACACTAACACACACGACATTAACAGACACAGTACTAACACACACAACACTAACACACACAGTACTAACACACACAACACTAACACACACGACATTAACACACAACATTAACACACACAGTACTAACACACACACACACAACATTAACACACACAGTACTAACAGACACACTTGGCTCCATGTTGCAGAAACACATGTTCTGCTTGCTGTGTATCAGTAGTAGAGAGAGATGGTTCGGATGGGTGAAGTGAGGAGAAAAACCTTTGCTCTGTGGAGTCAGGTGTCCCATTATAAACCAGCTCATTGGTCAGATGTGTTGGGCCGTTTGCTGAAGAAGAGGCAGGCAAAGCCATGCAGATATGTAACATGGATAAGGAGTAATATTTATGACCTCATGAATATTAAAAAGGGGAAGGTTCTGGTCATTTGGGAAGCGTCTGGCTTATGCGTTTCTCTAGATGCAGTATGTCTTTAATTCTGAGCAGCTAAATCTCTTAATGGTTAATCAAGACTGTTGGAGTTCCTGTGAAACCAGCTTAACTTTACCCAGCATATCCAGGGAAACCATCAAGAATTAACCCAGCATATCCAGGGAAACCATCAAGAATTAACCCAGCATATCCAGGGAAACCATCAAGAATTAACCCAGCATATCCAGGGAAACTATCAAGAATTAACCCAGCATATCCAGGGAAACCATCAAGAATTAACCCAGCATATCCAGGGAAACCATCAAGAATTAACCCAGCATATCCAGGGAAACCATCAAGAATTAACCCAGCATATCCAGGGAAACCATCAAGAATTTCCCCAGCCTATCCATGGAAACGGCGCTGATGTTAGCGAGGCAAAGCCAGTGAAAGCGCGCAGGTTTTGTCCAATGGGAAAGCAGTCGGCTCGTTTTCCCCAGAGACATGGGCCGCTTGCCCGTAAACATGAGGACATCTGAGCAGCAGCCTGCGTTCTTCACAGTACAACAGTTACCCCCCCCCCCACCCCCACCCCCTTACCCCCCACCACTACCACCCCCCCCACCCCCTTACCCCCCACCACTACCACCCCCCCCACCCCCTTACCCCCCACCACTACCACCCCCCCCCCCACCCCCTTACCCCCCACCACTACCACCCCCTTTCCCCCCCACCCCCCTCCACTCCCACCCCCTCCCCCCCCACCCACCCCCTTTCCCACCCCCCCCCCCACACACCCCTACCCCCCCTAAAAGGAGTGGCAGTCAGCACCGATGGGGATAAGCTCAACAAACACACTTCACCATTGCTTTGCATAATCATGGTAAATTTTTAAATAAAAATTTTTAAATAAATAAAAAAGTTTCAACAAAAAAAAAGCCATTTTAGTGAGGGTTTGATCGCTTTCCACTGTGTACGAGCATATGTTCTGCACATCGTGTGTGCGCGTGTGTGTGCACGTTTATCTGCAAGTACAAGCGTGTGTGTGTGTGCGTGCACGTGCTAAGAGTGTGTGTGTGTGTGTCTGTGCGTGCGTATACGCTTGTGCGCATGCTCGCACGTACAGTGCACCAGGGCTGTATAAGGTAATGGAACGCGCTGATGTGTATGTTTAATGGGCGTGCCCTGATGATGTCACTGCCAGGTCACGGCCAATGGCGGCCTCGCTACAGTCGGGTGGGTTAACTAGCCAATGGGAGACTCTGCGCATTGCGGATATCTGCTGGGTTTAAACACTCCCTCTGCACCATCTCGCAAGCCATTCTAAAAAACCCATTTCACATTAATTGTTACTGGTACTGATTGTTGTTGTCATGGAGACAAAAAAAAATTACCCAGCGCACCATGGTGGTCAAATTTTTATGAAGAAATTCCTGAGGTGACGCTTACCTGCAGCTAATTACTGGCTGCTCACTGCCAAACACTCATAAAAATGAAATGGTCAAATAGAATTTAATTTTGGGGGGGGGGGGGGGGGGGGGGGGGAAGAAAAATCTGATTTGCACTGAAAACACATTTCTCACTGTGGCCTTGGATCAGAAGTAATATGTGGTGGAAATTTTGTTCTTTTTCCAGTTTAAGGATTATATATTTTTAAAAACATTTTTTTGTATTAAATTGCAGTTGTGTGGAGTTCTGTGTATTAATTAGCAGAATTGAGAACTCTCTTGCGTGCTGAAACTGACGCTCACACCTGGGCAGACTCTTTCACTCAACTTACGTGTTTGCACAGAGAACTCAGTCCTCCATTACACTCCGGATATTCAAATTGAACCTCACATATTTTTACAGACAAAAGTTATACCGACATTGTGTCCCTCTGTCTGTTTAGTATATTTGGTAGAGACATGCTCTGTTTGGCAAATATAATACATGAAACCTTGTTGCCATAGAGATGTTGGGTGATCTAGGCTGTGGTTGCATCATTCTGTATGAGTGTCAGTAAAAAAAAGCACATCAGCTTAAACTGTGTCATTTTTAGAAAAAGAAAATTCTGATTCATAGGATATTCGCTTTAGAAAAAAAAATACAGATTCATTATTTATTTTCCGAGTTCACTGCTGAAGCAGTATTTAATTTATATTTTTTGTCTCAATGTGTTTGCAGTTAACAGTGCCTTAAACATTGCTCGTCACCATTACGAGCGCTACCACTATTGCTACGGCTAATGCTGATAGTCTTGTATTAGTAATGACCGCAAGAGAACAGACTCTGAAAATGAGGCCAACTTGTGACTTTCCAAACTGCATCGGCTTCCCTACGACCACTTCCCCAGTTAGAAACTGAAATGTTAGAAACTGTCAAAACCAGAAACAGCAAACTCTACACAGTTACAGGATGAGCAAAGGCTTCATTAACTGCTGATTGCTGATGCAGCACTGAGTTTGTTCCCTTTTTGTGGAGTTGGTTAACAGACCAACTGCATTTCTCAGGCCCTGTGTGACCAGTGGCCTGCTGTACTGGTGTAATCAGGATGGGTGGATCATGATGGATGATGTGTGGGTGTACACTGTGACTGCAGCCCCACTGGGCCCCCCAGGACAACAGGAGTCCAGGTTAGAGAGCACAGGTGTACCAGGGTATGTGTGGTGCACTGTGCTGTATCTGGGTGTGTGTGTGTGTGTGTATGTGGTGCTCTGTGCTGTATTTGGGTGTGTGTGTGTGTGTGGTGCTATGTGCTGTATCTGGGCAGGTGTGTGGTGCTCTGTGCTGTATTTGGGTGTGTGTGTGTGTGTGGTGCTCTGTGCTGTATCTGGGCAAGTGTGTGGTGTTCTGTGCTGTATTTGGGTGTGTGTGTGTGTGTGTGGTGCTCTGTGCTGTATCTGGGCAGGTGTGTGGTGCTCTGTGCTGGGGGCCTACCTGGGCCGAAGGTGAAGTCGCTCTGGATGTCGAAGGGCTGTATCCGGATATCGGACATGGAGACGCTCACCCCTTTCTGGTGGTCGGTGGAGATGAGGGTGAGGCTCTGCACTGCCAGGCACTCAAAGGAGCGCCCGGCCGGAGTCACCAGCGCCGAGAGACGGTGTGTGCTGGCAGTGTGCTTCCCCGCTAAAAACACACGCAGACAGGCACACACGTACATATAAGGACTTCGGTTTATCACAGTCATGCATCTTTTTCTTATTTTTCTTTGAGGGGGTGTTGTATCATTGTCCTTTTACAGACCCCATCCCAAAGTTTTACTCGCCGCAGGCAGAGTGCTAAATGAGTAGACGCGCGAGCACCATGTCACTGTACCGGCCGCAAAATCTCATACGCGACCTGAAACAAGCGCGCATTCTACGCTGATAATTATGACGAACCGTAAAAAAATGAGTATACGTTTGTTCGTCAGTAATTTAACAGAAAGGCACGCGGTGCGACGCTGATGTGTGATGGAACGTGTAGCGACGTTTCTGAGCCATTTCGTACTTCAGGTAGGACATGAAATAACCATCGTTTAATTGGATTTTAATTACACACTCCCATCCACTTTAAAAGTGTATTGCTTGACCTCGAGTAATGCGAATTAATTATGACTAGCCTTCGTGTTTCTGTTTGGTTTTCAGCGATGGAGTGTCTATTTCAATAGCTCTCATCGTCCTCGTGGATTGCAATTAGTGCTTCCGTCATCCTGCAGTTTCTGCTCTCGGAAATAAAACCGTAATTATTTAATCATACGCGACATCAGTGTGTAGGCCTACACAGCCATTGAACAAATTGCTGCTTAATTCATTTAGCTATCTGTTGTCACTAAAATGTTTTAAATTGATGTTATAAAAATAACGTATGTTAGTAATTCTGATTCGGTGTATACGAACGTAAGTATAAGGAAAGTTTTAATACTTACGTATCGCGCCTGAGATTTGATTTTAAAAATCAAAGTGAAAATAAGCTACAATAATTAATGTATAACTGTGTTTCTCGATGAATATCCTTACTTGCTTAGTATCAAGCGTATTAATTACTGCTAAATAATAATAATTATTATTATTATCATAATAATAATTAAGATGTGACATATATAGCCTATGGCACTGAATCAGGCATATATGTGTGTGTGTGTGTGTGTGTATTTCTATATATTACTGAATTACTCGTATAAGAAGTACAATCTTGTATAATAACAAAATTATGCTAATAATGACAAAAATGTGTTGCTCTTCGACTCGGTTATTTCTTGCACAAGTCAGAAGTATTTTGTTGATGCGTGCTGTATTTTTTGTAGTATTTTACAGAATACTTACGGTTGTATGCATTGATGAAGTGTGTCGCTTCAGAGGTGTCATAAACCAGCTGAACCTTGCTGATCTTCCATATTTCCTTTCCTTTTGACACTTCCTGAAAATAATGACGCTAATTGAGTAAAATTTAAAATGATTTTAAAATGTGCTTTCTACTGCTTGTACTTAAAAAAATCAGTTCAGGCACTTGTGTGGGCGTTTGAGTCCCCTAAATTAAATTTAGACGGCCCCACACTAGAACAAATTTCCAGATTGGCTCGGTGGAGCGGTCGCTTTTTAATCCAGTTATTCGCTTTATCTACGGCGCATTACGGTCTCCCCCCACCTTAATGAAGAAGATGCGAAACGTGTAGGCGTCGTTTATCCATGATATCTGAAGCTCCGCTTCCGTGTTCCCGCATCTCCCCTCGATCTCCGCGCCACGGGGCAGCGCGAGCGAAGCTTGCTCCGTAATCAGCTTATGCCAGAGAAACACAGAAAAATAAGTGTTTGATCTTTATTCACTCTTACTGTATGCTTAATGTACAAGTACCCCTGATATTCGAAACCATGTAGCGATTCCCCATTGTTCTTTAGGACAGATCTCGCGGCCACATTCAATTCTCAACCTCAGGATTTTCTCGTAAGTTTCGTCGCGTGTCTTATCTCCTAGTTCCCAAATCCCATTTTATTTTTTGACTATACGACGTTGCATTTGATACAAGTTGCATGAGTGAAAAAACCATGCTATCGTCAGACTGGGCTCATTTTTGTAGATCGTGCGTTACATCTCGAAATATAAACTGTTTAAAACTGTTTTTAAACTGCTACAGAGAATTGTATTCCTTGAGTCTACTTGGCAACGACTATTAACGTATAATAAGGAAACATTAAAATGGTAATTATTTATGTGGAAGGCAGTTCTCACTGATGGTAAAACACTGGCAGCATAGAAACCCTAAGCACAGAAGGGAAAATAAAGACGCTTACATCGATACCATTGAGTGCCAGGACGTCGTATGGAACCACGAATCTGACCGCAAACTCAGCCATTAAGCAAGTGGTTCCGTTTTCCCGCACCACGAATATGTCTTTGTCCGGGTTCGTAGACAACCCTGAGAGATTTTCAACTTCTTGTTCCGCCAGTATGCGAGACAGACAAGCTGTGGGAGGAACGTAAAGTTTATGTGACGAATTAATAATCTTTTTTTTTTTCAAAAATGTTTTTAAAATACTCTAAAGTTGTAGAAATTAATGGGCAAAGATAACAGTGCAGTTCTACTGATATTACTACAACTAGTATTATCACTACTTAGAGTTGTAGTCGTAAAATAATATATCGCCTATATATAATTTTAGTTTAGCAGGCTACTTTACCTCATGAATTCTTAATACTTCACTAAGCCGAGATTGTACTGGGGAAATGCCTCTACAGTGTAGAGATCACGAATCGTGTCTAGTTTGATAAAGACGTTACGTGCAAGAAGCCACTCTTAGGCTGCGCCAGCATAACAGCGTGGAACCAAAACGTGTCACTTACTGAAAAGAACTAATATGAACGGCTGTAATCCGGTGCTGTCCAAGGTCCTGAATCCGATACCCTCCATAATTCAGTCGTTCGGCTTCCAGAGATCTGAAGTTGGCGTCTTTTGGAATAAAAAAAACCCCTCCGCTAGAGACAGACAGCTGTGGTTTCCGCTGAGTGTCGAATGGTCACGCTCACAACATTGCGTATGCAGCAACTGTACAGGTATGCGCGAGGTAGTATCCAGCCCACGTTCGCGGCGTTTTTAGTCGTGTTTGGCGATACCGTCAGGAAGCGCCCAGGTCCGTCTCCCTGTTAAAATGGGAAGAAATTATTTAGAAACGCATTCGAACCAGCGAGGTGACGCTTTCCCCTGCACGTGCCCACGGAAAGGACGACCGATAAGGGACTGCGGCGTGGCTCAAGGTAAATAACTCAGGCGGGGGGGAAGTTCTCAAGTTGTTCGCTTGATGATCACCGGCACTCTAGTCCCGCAATGCTGTTATTTTCGTGCCTGCCATTGCAGCCGAGACGACTGTAAACCCTCGTTACCCTCCGCTTCTGGGCAAGGTTGCAGCTGTTGGTGCGCGTGGATGTGCTGCCGACGCGGCGCCGTAATGCGTGAGCTCAGCCGTGGGAAGCCAAAGCTGCGACCGCAGCGATCAAGCGCGAGCTGTCACTTACAACGGCACACTTTCAGTTATGCTGCGTTAGTGCTCTGCCATCGTTCTCTCATCACCGTGGTCTGAACTGAAGGCATTTTTAGAATATCAAATACATACACATATGCCCCCAGCCTCCGAAAACAGTATCAGACGTTTCGAAATTAACCTGAAATGTGTCAATGGAAAAAAAAGAAGAAAAACCCCAGAAAATGATCACGCACGGCGCCCTTGTTCTAAACACAAATTTTGGGCATTACTGAACAGAGCGCGAGCTCATTTATATTTTGTTACACAAGTCTAGAAAAGCAGCG
Organism: Anguilla pacifica; assembly: GCA_039654925.1. NCBI lineage: Eukaryota > Metazoa > Chordata > Actinopteri > Anguilliformes > Anguillidae > Anguilla > Anguilla pacifica. The sequence goes on along the minus strand of CM077289.1, from coordinate 64,236,389 downwards.
GACATGATGCGGTATTTCTGTGACTTAACTTTCTTCACTCAGTCAGTCACGTGTCAGCACTTTGAGAGTGGCATACCCCAGTGCGTGTGACGTCCCAGTGTCTCCGCATTCGAAATATTTAAGATACGTCACGCATTTGGGTACACATCCACCCACATAATGCTCGCTTAAAAAAGATCAAAAGATTATAACTAGCGGTTTACTCAATTTTATTTCTTAATTATAGATCTAAAACAGACAAAATTGTATGAATAGTCAAAAGGCAGCGTTGCATGCTTTAAATCTTTAATACAGCTTTACATGCGGGCTAAGCTCCCAGTCTTGGGATGAACGAAAAGCACATAAAATGTATTTCTGTCAAACTGAAAAGTCCCATTGAAGTCGTTTTTGAAATTAAAAATTCCAAAAAAACAAAAAACGCGTACATCAAGGCGGTGTTCCCCCAACTGAGAAAGGCTTCGTTCAAACAGAATAAATAATACAGTGTACATTTATGCAAGGGCCACTCGAACGCTGCGGTAAGGACACTTCAGCTGTCGTCCGTCCTTTCGGCCTGATGAGACCTCTGAAATCAAATGAGAGGTCTTTGAGTTCAAACAGGGTGAGCTGTAAGCGCGAGGGAGAGATTCCAAAGGTGACCGTCATTCAGTGCCAGTGGAACACTGCAGACCGCAATGAGAAATGCTGAATACCCACTTGCACTTTTACAAGCTGGTTGGGGGGGGGGGGGGGATCGGTGGTGTGCTCGACTCGTCCCCCAAGTAATGCTGTCGCAAGCAAACGTTTTTGCAGGTTCAGGTCATACACAGACATATACAGAAAATAAGGCTACTGTAGACACTGCACTTAAAATGACCGTCAGATAAGCAGGATTCTCAGGGGACCCGTGTAGTTTTGGAAGGGTGTTTGCGCCTGGCTAAGAACTCAGTCAGGATGGACTCAGTTTGAAGTGGAAGTCGAACTCGCACTTCACAGCGCTGATGCTGTCGATACTGGGCTTGCTTCCCACCGGAGAGTGCCGCGTGACCAGGGGGTAATTCTCTGATTTCGGCATCCCTGGCTCTGTCACTTCGGGACTTCCGGAGTGCGTGCCGCCGGACCCGTCCCCGCTCACATCTTTCGTGGACTTTTTCAACTCCGGAAAAGTGAAGCGCCGCAACAGTTTGTTTCCAAGGACGGCGAAGCTCGTGGGCGCTCCTGGTGCAGTAACGGCAGGAGTCGCAGTGCTGCCTAGCAGCGTGTCCTTTTGCACCGTTTTAGCTGTGCGTAAGGGCATGAGCGCGCGCGCTGGCGGTGCAGGTCTGAGGACACTTGTCGGCAAACTGCTCCGTTTCTGATAGTAACTGTCGTGAAATAGACGGATACCGAAGTCCATGGAGTTTTTCTTCTGCTGTTCACTTTCTGTCTCTGGTTTCCCACCTTTTGATCCCGGAATAGGAGTTAACAAAACTCCGAGAGCACTGTTCGATGGACCGGCGGCGGAGGCTCCGGTACATGCTGACGAGCGACGATTTAATGCGTTTTTAGCCGGCCTTGGTGAGAACAGCAGTGGGAACTGGTTATCCGTGGGTCTAGATAAAGGCGCTACATTATAGCGTCTATTATTTTCCCCTAATTTAAATGTTCTATTATTGTTTTGGCCGTGATATGACCGGGCGTGAGGTTTTTGAACTGGGACACCGGATAAATCACCTGGCCAGGAGAGCGCAGCGTCGCACTCCCTCTCAAACTCCTCTATTGAATCCATGGATTGGATTCGACTCCGTAGAAATGAAGACTCTCTTCGACTCGAAGATGCCGCAATGGAATCCTCTCCCGTTCTCGCAGCGTCCACACCCTTTGGACAAAAGTGACTTTGGGTCTGGGTATCATTCACATCTGAAGCGTGCGTGGGCTTTTTCCCACGGCTATTTTCGCCTTCATTACTGTCAAAATCTCTCAAGGCATCGTCATTGCTTTTCTTCGTTTTACTCGTGAGGGCAAATAAACAGTCTTTGTGTCCCAGATACTTCGCCACTTCCACAGCCGAGTTTCCAACTTTGTTTTGTCTGTCAATTTGCAGACCGAGCCTCTTGAACGCCCTCACCAGAAAGTCCACTACGGCAGAATGGCCGGCCACAGACGCGTACATCAAGGCAGTGTTCCCCCAACTGTCCACGACCTCTGGGTCGGCGTTGTTCTGAACTAGCACCTTCACTGCGTCCAGGTAACCCTTTTCACAGGCGTAACTCAAAGCGGTGCGCCCGCGCTCGTCTTGACGGTTGACGCTCGCGCCGCGCTGCAGCAGAAGGTTCATGAACTTGGATCTGGCCTGGCTGTCCGGCAGCAGCACGGCAGTGATGAGCGGGGTCGCGGCTCCCTCGCTTGTGGAGTCGATAATTTTGCCGTCCAGAGCATCGAGGATGAACCGAGCCAGATGGACCTTGTCTTTTGACATGGCTTCCAGGAGAATCTTTGAGCCCGTTTGGCCGCTGCCTTTTTCAGGGAGTTTAAGCATATTTTCAGGGGGTATTTTTGGAGAACAGCAGTTAACACGCGGATGGTGAAGTGCCTTTTCAGCTGGGGAGCAGGTCTGTTAAACCTCTCTCTCTACCAACCTGATACTCATCGCCGGGTAAAACAGTCAACAGTCCATCCTCTATTTATACAAGCAAAGCGTTTCAGTTACCAAGACGACACTAATATAATTAACATACTTTGTCCGGCTTCAAATGTCTCAATAATTGGTGTAATTATCATAAGGTTCTTCAGAGAGGGCAGCGACAAGATGAGTGTTTTATGATGTGCATTAATTTAGTTCCCGATTGTGGTTGTTTGGATTACATCAACAAAGACTGCTGATCTCCCGTCTTTCCTCGCCAATTATGATGGTTTCTGCTAACAAAAGTGAAATATGACTTGGCCAAAGTTTTAGTTTAATAAGGCGTCCGTTTTAAGCGCCTCCAACTCAAAGGCCTTGAACATAACGAATGGATATGTTTTTTCTCCGAAGGAAATTTTTTTATTTGGCTGACTGCGCCTGACCGCAACTAGAACACAATACTTATTTAGTGTTTTACGATTTATTTTTTATTGTGTACTTCAGGGATTTTTGGATGTCCTCTCGGATTTTTATTTTGTTTTCAGTTTGTGTCCACAGCCGTCGCTTCTTTTGGGCTTATAGTGTGCTGGTTTTCGTGGCCTGTAAAGCACTTTGAGATTGTTGATGAGAAGCGCTATATAAATAACATTAGTGTTATTGTTAGGCAAGCGGTATTTATTATTATAAACGATCATGACGAGAACATAGTGGGACCAGTTGTTTGTGGCCATTACGTTAAGTGGAATGCATGGCATTTTGTGATGTAAATGTGTGTAAATATCCGCACGAAGCTTCTCCAGTAACATCAGTCTGTACGTTTATTATATAGTTATAAAATATCTATCAAAGCAGCTCCGGTTGAGACTGGGGGACTGATGTAAACTTCAGTACTACGCGCGTGAGGCAGAGCGTGTCCTTCTCATTGACCGGTTCCCTTCGGGCGCAGACCTGCTTATTAGAACACAAAGAGCCACACCACTTCCAGGTGCGTCTTAATTCAAATCAACGGCCCAATTTATCGCAGGGTCAAACATAATTATTGACTGCATTCTGCAGTTCTCAGTATATATCTCACTTGTAAAACATTCTGAATTACCTTCCACCAGTGTGCATGCAGCACATCCATTAAACCAACATTGAACAGTAAAAAAAAGTGTTTCAAAAGAACTGTTAACCACAGTAAAGTCGAGACACCGAATCCTTTTACAAGTGCAGTAAAGATTCCTTCACAACTTTCTTGTACAACAGGGTATATTTTAGCTTTTTGTCATCATTTTCTTCAACCGATTTAAAGTTACTTAATAATTACTAAGAACCGTGAATGAATCACTCAGTCATGACAAAAGCCTCACTTTTTTACTTTTAGATTATTTATTGATACATATACTATAAAACAGTATTAAAGTAGCAGAAGAACAACATTATTTCCGTTGCTAGAATTTCAACAATAACAATTATAAATACAAAAACACTCACATGATGTTCCTTCACCGAGCTACACATTAAAATAAAAAGGAAAAAACAAACTTGTTTTAAAAGTAAAAGCAACAATATTTTGCAAAAATAATCTGCTTTTACAACTACATAGCAATGGTTACATGAGGTCACACAACATAAAAAACGTACACGTGTAAAGAGTATTCTAATAACAAACCCTAATATAGTCTTATACTACCTGCTATATTTTCCATATTTATATATTATATATATTTATTCATATATAAATTACCCCTTATTTTGGCATTTATTTGTAGAATAACTTGAAATGTCCAACCAGATTTAGGACTGAGTGGCGCATTTCAGTGTAAAAGCAAATAGCAAATTCGAATATAAAAGCACTTCTTATAATATCGCTCTAGATATGTGATGACCATAATTTACTGTTATGATGCTGGAAGGTGGATGGAGACGGAGAGATAACTGAAATAACTGAAATGATTATTGTCTTCCCGGGTAATGAACACGCCCTCGTCCCAGAGCCCTTAAGATTACTGATATACTGCAGAACACGTTTGGTCAGAAAATAACTACATACATTCCAGTATATACAATAAAGTGTCTCTATAGAATTATGTGTACTACAACAGTAGAAAAAGAAAAGAAAAATAGTGGTACATTTTACTTATTTTATTCTCGTACTTTAATAGAAAGGAAATACTTTTAGCTTTTGGTCAATCAATAATGTCTTGCCATTGGCCAATAATCTATGAACACAGCTGCCTATAGTAAAGAGACATTCCCCATACCAGACTCACAAAAACCCAGCACTCTGATTGGACAGCAGTGACCTGGTTTCTCTGTCATTGGACAGAAACATGCAGTACGTGGCACAGACGCAGTGCGCTGACCCACAGGCAGCACTGTGGCTTCATCGCACACGAAACACAAGGATACAGCAGGATACCTCGGCACAGAACCACCCTACACTACGCTCTACTGGACACTGGTGTCACAGAGTGAACACTAATAAAATCCTTCAGCATAAAATGCTGTAATGTAGTGTACACTTGTGTGAAGTAATGGTGTTTTCATCAAGGATATACTGTAGTTTACATATACTGTGTAGTGCACACTAAAGCACTCCATAATGTAATGCCTATGGTTGTTCAACATGTTAATATAAGGGTGGTGGTGGCGGTGGGGGTGTGGAGTTCTTTCTCTCTGGTTAGCTCCCTAAACTACAAGAAAAGCCAGGATAGTTTGGTGTAACGCAGTCGTCCTATCAGAGGACTACTACCCAGCCGTCAGTGGGGCCCGTTCCAATCTAACCTTGCCTTTAACACTGAGAGCAGCCATTACCCAGCCCAGTACAGCCTTCACACAGGCCAGTACAGCCATTACCCAGCCCAGTACAGCCTTCACACAGGCCAGTACAGCCATTACCCAGCCCAGTACAGCCTTCACACAGGCCAGTACAGCCATTACCCAGCCCAGTACAGCCTTCACACAGGCCAGTACAGCCATTACCCAGGCCAGTACAGCCGATTTTGTACTGAGGGGCACGTAGGGAGAATGCTGCTGTCTTCACAAGGTCCAGCTCCCTGTACTGCGCTAGTCCACAAACAGAACTGCACTACTACCCCAACTAGCAAATACATCCGTGCTAACTGCACTAGTTAACAAATACAGCTGCGGTACTGCACTAGTTAGCGAACACAACTGTGCTAACCGCACTAGTTAGCGAACACAACCGTGCTAACTGCACTAGTTAGCAAATACAGTCAGTGTAGCATGTGATTCTTCCCAGTGTATAATTTTTTCCCAGAATTTCTGGTTCTGGCACGTGACTGTACATTATTAATTGTCTTGCTGTTTTTTCAGGACAGCAGCAACGCCACCTAATGAAGTTTACCATGGTAACGGTGCTCCCCTGCTCCACACGTGACGGTACGTGTCAGTCAGTCGCTCGGCAACAGCACCCAAACCACAACATTCTACTCATGAAGTCATTCCAGGTCAAATGCGGGACAAGTACCGTCTTGAAAGTACCGTGATCAGCACCATGAACACACACACACACAAATACTATTCACAGTCGTACAGAATGTAATGGCAGTAGTCTGTGTACTGATTGGGGGATATGGGAGTTTAGTTAGCCAGTAATTAGCCTGTCTGAAGTGATGACATCACTTCTCATCTGTTTCCATTATACTGGTATTATTGAGCAGCAAACTAAGCATCAGTCCTCTGCATGTGCATTTATGAATGCGTGTGTGAGCGAGAGTGTGTTTATGGATGTGTGTCTGTGCATGTTATTAAAGCGTTTATGAAACTGAGCGTGTGCTAATGTGTGTGTGTGTGTGTGTGTGTGTGCGCGCTGCAGTGGGAACCAGCAGTTTTGAACTCTGAACTGCAATCCTCTGGCACAATGACTGTTTGCTAGCTTCACTGTGGACCAGCTAACAGCCGTCATGTTTGAAGGAGAGTGTCTGCATTCTCACAAACTGGTGGCAAGAACAGGGTGCTTATCGACTTATCAATCACAACTAGGAGGAAATGAAAGATAAAAAAATGGGGTCAAAAACTTCCAAAAAAAGAAATAAATAATAACAAATAAATAAGAGCGTGGTAAATAAGTGTTCCGTTCCTCTGACAGTGTCTGTGATGTAAAAACATTTTTAAGACGTTTTTCTAAAAAGGGGAATAAATGGGGAACGCTGGTCAGAGATCAGGGAGATAAAATGCTTGTGGAACAGCAGCCGCCATCTTAGGGGATTCCTTCAGTGTTAAATATTTTTGCACATTTTTCTTTCAGCCATCCGTAGAGTTATGACCTTGTACATTCCACATACGATACGCTCAACTCACAGATTATCCCAGTGCATCGCTACATTTGAACCTTCTTCACAGCCTGGAGTTTTTCAAAGTGCCCATAACGTAATACTCAACTTTTAGCGAATGCCGATTATTCAGATACTTTCTTTTTCCATTATTATTGTTATGGTGCAGCTACAGTGATTATGCACTAACATATAAACAAACTTAACAAAAAAAAAAAAGAAGAAAAAAAAGGTTTAAAAATATTCTTTGAATATATTAGGCCTAAAACCCAGGTGACATAAAACCATTGACAGGTAGGTAAAAACAGATAATCTCACGTCCAACAAATATTGCTATTTGTAGACAACGATGCATTAAAAAAACCTATATAAAATGGTGCTAAAATGAGAGAAGATGGAGCCCAGCAGAGATGGCGAGCGGAGGCTGCAGGTGAAGCTCCGCAGTTGTCAGGTGAGTCACACCTCCAGGGCGGCGCTGTTGGGTATCGGGTGAGGTGGAGGTGTTTCTGTACGGAGCGGCCCCCTGACCCCGCCCCTCCGGCAGCACTGGGGACAGTGGGGGAGGGGGCAGGGGGGCGGGGGTTTCTGGGTGGGTGTGGCCACAGGCGGGGCCTGACTCAGTTAGTGGGCGGGTACTTCACACCACTGTGGCTGGTCTGCGGTCCATCTGTGCCTCCAGCTTCACCATCTGCTGCATGTCCTTCGCCTGAAAGACCAGAGCAACAGCGGTGAGTGCAGCTACACCCTGCTAGCATAGCAGCTACACCCAGCTAACGCACCTACTACAGCTAAATACACCCTGCTAATGCAGCAGCTGCAGCTGAATACACCCTGCTAACATAGCAGCTACAGCTAAATACACTCTGCTAACATAGCAGCTACAGCTAAATACACCCTGCTAACACACCTCCAAAAGTTAAATACACCCTGCTAGCATAGCAGCTACAGCTATATGCACCCTGCTAACGCACCTACTACAGCTAAATACACCTTGCTAACGTAGCAGTTACAGCTAAAATTGTCAACACAGGTCTGAAATCAGTGCTACAGCAGCAGTGGGAAAGGGTTCAGAGGCGATCACAGATCTGAGATCAGTGCGACAGCAGCAGTGGAAAAGGGCTAAGAACCGATCACAGATCTGAAATCAGTGCTACAACAGCAGTGGGAAAGGGTTCAGAGGCGATCACAGATCTGAGATCAGTACGACAGCAGCAGTGGGACAGGGCAAAGAGTCGATCACAGATCTGAGATCAGTGCGACAGCAGCAGTGGGACAGGCCAAGGAGTCGATCACAGATCTGAGATCAGTGCGACAGCAGCAGTGGGACAGGGCAAGGAGTAGATCACAGATCTGAGATCAGTGCCACAGCAGCAGTGGGAGAGGGCTAAGAGCCGATCACAGATCTGAGATCAGTGCAGTGGCCTACCTTGGCACTTAGACTGTTCATGTGCTTTCAAGTGCTGCACAAAAAAACGAAATGAAAAAAACAAAAACTTGAGCAAAAAAAATCAAGGGAAACAATGATATATGGCAGACAACAACATAAATAATAATAATTGTAATAATAATAATAAGGGGCCCAATAATCATAATATAAGCAATAAAGACAATTCACATGTCCTATGGCTGTAAATCATGGTGTCCAGGCTTATCTGAAAAGGGCTGGACTGGGTGCAGGTTTTTTGTTTCTTCCCAGCACTAAGACACCGGATTCTACTTGACTGAAGACCATGATTAATTAATTACTTAAGTAAACGTGGTCTTTAATTATGTTGAGTCAGGTGTCTTCGTGCTGGGCTAAAACAAAAAACCTGCACCCACACCGGCCCTTTTCAGATGAGACTGGACACCCTTGCTGTAAATACCTGCTCGTTGGCTTTCTCCAGGTTGTCCAGCTGCTCACGCTGACTCTTCTCCAGCTGCTCCATCTCCTTCGACTGCTTCATGGCCAGCTGTCAATCAAACACACAGGGCTGCATTAACACACCTGTGTTCACCTGAGCACTGCTATGAGAGCCCATCTGAATACAAATATACACTAAATATACAGTACATACACTGTAAATATACAGTACATACACGCTAAATGCACATTAGGTACACAGTAAATACACACCCTTTTCCTTTCCTCAAGGAACTTTTTTGTGTTGCTGCTGTTCAGCTCCCGTACTCTCCTGTAAAATCAAACATCTGAGTCTGCAAAAATGTCTGTGAACACATCCGTAGAACATTTACATTTCAAAGATGAGTTATTGACAGGTGCTCTGGATTTCAGGTAAAACATGGAAATTGGAGTGTTTGACTCAAATCTTCTCTGATATCGCAGATTTGTAATTAAAAACGTATCTTCCCATTTGGGAAAGACCGATGTTCTCCCTTCCCTGTTCCTGATGGTACTGAGTGAGGGCGGGTGTTGGTGGTGGGTGTTGTGTGTTGAGGGTGGATGTTGAGAGTGGGTGTTGATGGTGAATGTTGAGGGAATGTGTTGCTGGTGGGTGGAACAGACCTCTCCCTCTCGGCCTTGTTTTTGATGCTCTTGTCCTGGCTGATGGCCTTGCAGTTCTCCATGGATGACTTGGCCTGGTTGGCGCGCATCTCTTTGCTCTGTCTGCAGCAGAGAAACCAGGAGCACTCAGTCTCAATGTGTTCATGCTTACGCACATGTACACACATACACATGCACGCTTACACACACGTGCAAGCATGCGCGCACACACACACCAACGTGTACACACACACACATACAGTGCCATTCATACATGTGTCCTTGTGCACTGTGAAAACAACTTACTGCACAAAAGTGTTAACAAATATCCCAAATTCAACAGTTTCTCCCCCAAAGTAACTGAGTGGTTTCCCCTGCAGTGCAGCCGAGCAGTTTCCCCTGCAGTGCAACTGAGCGGTTTCCCCTGCAGTGCAGCCGAGCGGTTTCTCCCGCAGGTGCGTGAGTCTTACCGTTCATGGATGAGTTTGAGCTGCGCAGTCTGCTGCTCCTGCACTGCCAGCATCAGCTTCCTCAGCTGCTCACACTGCTGCAGGACGTGCTGGTCCTTCAGGTCCTGCTCCTCCGCGCTGTGCGAGTTTATCATGTCCGACCACTCCTTGGTGTGCTGGGCCACCAGCTCCTTCACCTGGGGACAGGTAAACACACTGCTCATACAGCCAGCAGGAGCTGCTCACACAACCAGCGTGTTTCCGCTTACACTACCAGCACAGCCAGCTCTGTCCCCTTAACAAACATCCCACCCCTGTGCCACCTGCAGCGGTGTCAGGTGTTTCACCTGCAGCAGAAGTCTGTCTGTGTGTCTTACTCACCAGTGAGGCCAAACCCCCATAGAATGAGAGTTACAGAATCACCGGACAGATCGCACCTGTGTTTACCTTTGCCTTGTGGTCAGAGATCAGTGTCTGGACTTTGATTTCTGTTTCCTTCTTCAGTTCAAGGCAGTTATTCTCTCTGTAGGGAACACAGTCACAGAGCAGCAAAAAGTCAGGAACACTGCAGATATGATGCATGATACAGCAACACTGGCACAGGCAGTATAAACTGTGCTATGATACATTAACACGGTGCCACAGGCAGTATAAGCTGTGCTATGATCCAGTAACACTGGCACAGGCAGTATAAACTGTGCTATGATACATTAACACTGTGGCACTGGCAGTATAAGCTGTGCTATGATCCAGTAACACTGGCATAGGCAGTATAAACTGTGCTGATACATTAACACAGTGGCACAGGCAGTATAAACTGTGCTATGATACATTAACACGGTGGCACAGGCAGTATAAACTGCTATGATCCAGTAACACTGGCACAGGCAGTATAAACTGTGCTATGATACATTAACACTGTGGCACAGGCAGTATAAGCTGTGCTATGATCCAGTAGCACTGGCATAGGCAGTATAAACTGTGCTATGATACATTAACACAGTGACACAAGCAGTATAAACTGTGCTATGATACATTAACACTGGCACAGGCAGTATAAACTGTGCTATGATACATTAACACTGTGGCACAGGTAGCATAAGGTAGAGTTCAGATTTACCCTTTCTTCTTGATGGCCTTTTCCAGCAGTTTTTCGTGGACCAGTTTGTCCTTGTCATGTTGAGCTACTACCTTATCCACCTGGGAGCAGTGGATCTTCTGCATTGCACTGTGATCCTGGAATTAGACGCAGCAACTGCTTAATTAACTCATTAATGATCTACTTAATGAATTAATTGACCACAGACACTTTCTGAGCAAAATATAACATCTGTGGCTTTGGTTTGGGATATGGGACATAGTTGTTCAGTTGTAAAGGTTTTGATCTCAGGTCAATGGTTGTTGCTTTTCCAGTACATGTGGTAAAAGATCCACTGGCTGTTTTAAAGATCCACTGGCTGTTTCTCTTTTTTTGTTTCTTTCCCTCTGTATGGTCACCTGAGAGCTGTATTCGCATTTGCAGTGACCCGGGGAAACAGGAGTGCTCTGGAGCTGTGAGGAGCCTTCCTGGACGAGCACACAAGTGCATTCTGCCCCCACGCAAGGTTCCAGAGGCCAAAGTTTCCCCAGGGATCACAGCTGCAGATGCTGTCTACATCTCGGGGTTACCAAAGTCTTAAAAACTGCAAGATCCCTGCGCATATGTGTCCTCCCATCTCATCAAGCTTCACAAGAGGAGACTCGGCTGTTATCCTGGCAAGGGGATGGTGCATGAATTATTAAATGCGGGGGCGACAATAATTGTGAATAAAAATGATTTTGTTTTGTTTTTTTTCTTTCCTCTGAACAGTGGTATCACAATAAAACCATATAATTACCAAAGCACAGAGAACATTTGCAAAACAAGAAAGCGAATGTTATCCAGCATTTTTTTGCTCATATTAATTTAGGGTGGCAATAATTCTGTAGGTGAGGCCGGTATCTGTTACCACGGCAACCTCTGCAGACCTGGCACACTTCACAACAACAATCAGTCCTTTGTAATGGTAATGGTGTGCCTATTTTCCAAGGTAAGGATGAAAGCAAAGGGCTCTGTGGGTGTGCGTGGGCGCGTGTGTGTGTGTATATGCTTGTGTGTGTATGTATGCATGTGGGTGTGTGTGAGTATGTTCATCTCACAGACCCCCTGCAGGACGTGCTGGTGTTATTGGGCTGGAGGGGTCCTGGGGAGCACCACAGCCTCTGAATGAGCAGCATGCTGCGGATGAGCTGTCACTCAAAGAGAGCCCCAGTAACTCCGCCCCGCGTTGCTGTGAGTTTTCACAAAGAGGGGTTCAAACCCCCCCTCCCCTCCTCCCCGGCCTACAACCTGCACTCAACTCAGCCGCTAAACGCTTCAGCACAAGAGCTCCACTCTCAATAAAAATAAAAACACCTGGGCGTTATTTTATACTCCAATGTATCCTTCAAACCTCACATAGAACCAGGTGTCCAAGGCAGCTTTACCTTCACTTAAGAAAGCACTTAAAGGTACAGTACTGTAATGCGTTTTTGATTTCCAGTTTTTTTTTTTTCTTGTTCTTGGGTCCTGTGATGCTGGTCTGCTGGACGGTAACTCAAAGGAGGAGCGAAGAGGACGCTTTTCTACATCACGCCCTTAAAACTTAAAAATTAAGCGTTTATTTACATGTATCAGAACTTGTAAAGAGCTGTGGTCTCAGACACATTGTTCTACAGAAGACTGGTTGGGCCAGAAAGTCTGCAGTTTACCTTTGCGTGCTTCTTCTTCAATGCGTTCAGGTCTTTTTGTTGTTTCTTGATCAGTTTCAGGTACGTCTGGGGGAGAAAACGAGCTAATTAAAAAAAGTGAGACCCAGACAATCCGCTCAAGACAATGCACGTTATCCCTGAAAAAGAGACTGCTATTTGTCTAGAATTATTCAATCATTAAATTGAAAGTAACAGCAATGTACTTAATTGTTGATTCTGAATAAAAAATGAGCATGTGCCACACAGTGTTTTCCTCAGTCATGGACCGCAATGTTCATAATGTACCCTCAGCTTGTATCAGTTGTTGTTCTGTTTTTCAAATTAAAGGAAAAAGACATTTTTTGTTCAATATTTGGACATAAGACTACAGTCTTATGTATTTTGCTGTTTTTCCACAAATACATTTTTAATTTACTCAAAACACGTCTACTCATTTATTTCACCATGGCTGTTAAATAAAGGTGATTTCCCATCCATCTAAATGAGAAAAAGGCATTTAAAAATTTTTCGCAGTTTTTTTTATTTTTGGACATAAGACTATATAGTCTTATTTATTTTGCTGTTTTTCCACAAATACATTTTTTAATTTTTTATTTACTCAAAATACATTTCTACTCATTTATTTCACCATGGCTGTTAAATAAAGGTGATTTCCCATCCATCTAAATGAGAAAAAGGCATTTAAAAATTTTTCACAGTTTTTTTTATTTTTGGACATAAGACTATATAGTCTTATTTATTTTGCTGTTTTTCCACAAATACATTTTTTAATTTTTTATTTACTCAAAATACATTTCTACTCATTTATTTCACCTTGGCTATTAAATAAAGGCGATTCCCCATCCATCTAAATGACAAAAAATCATTAAAAATTTTTTTGCTGTTTTTTCTATTTTTGGACATAAGACTATAGTCTTATTTATTTTGCTGTTTTTCCACAAATACATTTTTTTTTATTTTTTATTTATTCAAAAAACATTTCTACTCATTTATTTCACCTTGGCTATTAAATAAAGGCGATTCCCCATCCATCTAAATGACAAAAAATCACTAAAAATTTTTTTGCAGTTTTTTCTATTTTTGGACAAAAGACTATAGTCTTATTTATTTTGCTGTTTTTCCACAAATACATTTTTTTATTTATTCAAAAAACATTTCTACTCATTTATTTCACCATGACTGTTAAATAAAGGTGATTTCCCATCCATCTAAATGAGAAAATGGCATTTAAATTTTTTTCACAGTTTTTTATATTTTTGGATATAAGACTATAGTCTTATTTATTTTGCTGTTTTTCCACAAATACATTTTTTTTTATTTTTTATTTATTCAAAAAACATTTCTACTCATTTATTTCACCATGACTGTTAAATAAAGGTGATTTCCCATCCATCTAAATGAGAAAATGGCATTTAAAATTTTTTCGCAGTTTTTTCTATTTTTGGATATAAGACTATAGTCTTATTTATTTTGCTGTTTTTCCACAAATATATTTTTTATTTTTTATTTACTCAAAAAACATTTCTACTCATTTATTTCACCATGGCTATTAAATAAAGGCGATTCCCCATCCATCTAAATGACAAAAAATCCTAAAAAATTTTTTTGCAGTTTTTTTTATTTTTGGACATAAGACTATATAGTCTTATTTATTTTGCTGTTTTTCCACAAATACATTTTTTTATTTTTTATTTATTCAAAATACATTTCTACTCATTTATTTCACCATGACTGTTAAATAAAGGTGATTTCCCATCCATCTAAATGAGAAAATGGCATTTAAAATTTTTTCGCAGTTTTTTCTATTTTTGGATATAAGACTATAGTCTTATTTATTTTGCTGTTTTTCCACAAATACATTTTTTTTATTTTCTCAAAATACATTTCTACTCATTTGTTTCACCTTGGCTGTTAAATAAAGGCAATTCCCCATCCATCTAAATGACAAAAAATCATTAAAAATTTTTTTGCTGTTTTTTCTATTTTTGGACATAAGACTATAGTCTTATTTATTTTGCTGTTTTTCCACAAATACATTTTTTTTATTTTTTATTTACTCAAAAAACATTTCTACTCATTTATTTCACCATGACTGTTAAATAAAGGTGATTTCCCATCCATCTAAATGAGAAAATGGCATTTAAATTTTTTTCAGTTTTTTATATTTTTGGATATAAGACTATAGTCTTATTTATTTTGCTGTTTTTCCACAAATACATTTTTTTTATTTTTTTTTATTCAAAAAACATTTCTACTCATTTATTTCACCATGACTGTTAAATAAAGGTGATTTCCCATCCATCTAAATGAGAAAATGGCATTTAAAATTTTTTCGCAGTTTTTTCTATTTTTGGATATAAGACTATAGTCTTATTTATTTTGCTGTTTTTCCACAAATATATTTTTTATTTTTTATTTACTCAAAAAACATTTCTACTCATTTATTTCACCATGGCTATTAAATAAAGGTGATTCCCCATCCATCTAAATGACAAAAAATCCTAAAAAATTTTTTTGCAGTTTTTTTTATTTTTGGACATAAGACTATATAGTCTTATTTATTTTGCTGTTTTTCCACAAATACATTTTTTTATTTTTTATTTATTCAAAATACATTTCTACTCATTTATTTCACCATGACTGTTAAATAAAGGTGATTTCCCATCCATCTAAATGAGAAAATGGCATTTAAAATTTTTTCGCAGTTTTTTCTATTTTTGGATATAAGACTATAGTCTTATTTATTTTGCTGTTTTTCCACAAATACATTTTTTTATTTTTTATTTACTCAAAATACATTTCTACTCATTTGTTTCACCTTGGCTGTTAAATAAAGGCGATTCCCCATCCATCTAAATGACAAAAAATCATTAAAAATTTTTTTGCTGTTTTTTCTATTTTTGGACATAAGACTATAGTCTTATTTATTTTGCTGTTTTTCCACAAATACATTTTTTTATTTTTTATTTACTCGAAATACATTTCTACTCATTTATTTCACCTTGGCTATTAAATAAAGGCGATTCCCCATCCATCTAAATGACAAAAAATCATTAAAAATTTTTTTGCTGTTTTTTCTATTTTTGGACATAAGACTATAGTCTTATTTATTTTGCTGTTTTTCCACAAATACATTTTTTTATTTTTTATTTACTCGAAATACATTTCTACTCATTTATTTCACCTTGGCTATTAAATAAAGGCGATTCCCCATCCATCTAAATGACAAAAAATCATTAAAAAATTTTTTGCAGTTTTTTCTATTTTTGGACATAAGACTATAGTCTTATTTATTTTGCTGTTTTTCCACAAATACATTTTTTTTATTTTTTATTTACTCAAAATACATTTCTACTCATTTATTTCACATTGGCTATTAAATAAAGGCGATTCCCCATCCATCTAAATGGCAAAAAATCACTAAAATTTTTTTTGCAGTTTTTTCTATTTTTGGACAAAAGACTATAGTCTTATTTATTTTGCTGTTTTTCCACAAATACATTTTTTTATTTTTTATTTATTCAAAAAACATTTCTACTCATTTATTTCACCATGACTGTTAAATAAAGGTGATTTCCCATCCATCTAAATGAGAAAATGGCATTTAAATTTTTTTCACAGTTTTTTATATTTTTGGATATAAGACTATAGTCTTATTTATTTTGCTGTTTTTCCACAAATACATTTTTTTATTTTTTATTTACTCAAAATACATTTCTACTCATTTATTTCACCTTGGCTGTTAAATAAAGGTGATTTCCCATCCATCTAAATGAGAAAATGGCATTTAAAATTTTTTTGCAGTTTTTTCTATTTTTGGATATAAGACTATAGTCTTATTTATTTTGCTGTTTTTCCACAAATACATTTTTTTATTTTTTATTTATTCAAAATACATTTCTACTCATTTATTTCACCTTGGCTATTAAATAAAGGCGATTCCCCATCCATCTAAATGACAAAAAATCATTAAAAATTTTTTGCACTTTTTTCTATTTTTGGACATAAGACTATAGTCTTATTTATTTTGCTGCTTTTCCCACAAATACATTTTTTTATTTTTTATTTATTCAAAATACATTTCTACTCATTTATTTCACCATGGCTGTTAAATAAAGGTGATTTCCCATCCATCTAAATGAGAAAATGGCATTTTAAATTTTTTCACAGTTTTTTTCTATTTTTGGATATAAGACTATAGTCTTATTTATTTTGCTGTTTTTCCACAAATACATTTTTTATTTGTTATTTACTCAAAATACATTTCTACTCATTTATTTCACCTTGGCTATTAAATAAAGGTGATTCCCCATCCTTCTAAATGACAAAAAATCATTAAAAATGTTTTTGCAGTTTTTCTATATTTGGACATAAGACTAAATAAATAAAGGTGATTTCCCATCCATCTCAATGAAAAAAAGATTTTTGTTTTGCATTTTTTTCAATATTGCACCATAAGATTATATAGGCCTATATAATAAGGAATTGTGCATGAATGAAGTAAAATTGCCCCTTAATGAAGCAGAACATAAACAGTAGACAGGACACTAAACTCACCTTCATCTGTTTCAAGTCTTCGATGCTGGTCTGTGGCACCAGACCACCTGTATCTGGGAGAGAGCACACCAACAACCTGCGCTCAACACCTGCTTCTGCAGTCATAACTGCTTTTTCACATTTATAACACTTCGTTCAACATTCATAACATTTGTCCCATTCATGAGTTTCACACCAGGCATCCTGCTTTTGAGGACATTGATGCGGTTGGCAAATGTAAAATAATAAAAAATTCCACAACAACACAGCTGCTTGATAGTCTGCATGTTATACAGTGTGAAACAGTGTGTAAGCAGTGTGTGACTGGTGTGTAAGCAGTGTGTAAGCAGTGTGTAACTGGTGTGTTACAGTGCAGGACACACCTTTCCTGGGCTCGTTGGAGACGGTCTGGTTGGCGGTGGGCTGTCCCGTCTCTGAGCTGGCCTGGGGGGTCACGCTGGCCTTCACCTGGCTCACCTTGCCCTTCTTATCGTTCTTAGAGCTGTCGTTTGGCACGTCGGCGATGTCACTCTGTACGGGGGGGGGGGGCTATATTACTAAACAACGCATCGCTCAAACACACAAACGCACCGCACAAACACACACAAACGCATCGCACAAACACACACACACAATGCATTTCACAAACAAGTAAAATCGGTCCAAACATTCAAATATGAAATATTGTATTTAGGTTGATCCACACCCTCTTCGAATGAGAGGATACTGACAAATGGAACTGAGATCTATTATTTATTAAAAAAAAGAAAATGAGGATTACAATTTAGCCGCATTGTCAACATAAATCAATCTTTAAACGCGATACATTTAAAATGCCCTCATTAGAAGGGCATTGCCATTTTTTTGTCCATTTTGATATATTATCATTGTAAGAGATATGAGATACATACGGTTTCGATCCCCAAGGCCCTCATTTGGTCTGCCCTCTTTTCTGCGATTGACAGGAACTTCTTTGGGTCAGACAGGGCGTCCACGATCTCTGCAGCGAGCACATCTCTCATGTTAATCTCAGTCTAAAACTCACACACGTGCGCTCGCAAGCAAAATAAACAAAAAACCTCAATCAAAAGTCATCACAGCCATAAAAGAGATATCTCAAATATTAAAAAAAAAAAATCCACAATTGTTCAGAGAAAGAAGGCAAGCAGTCACAGCTAGGAGCACAGAGCATGTGCGGCTGCCGCAGACAAACTGCAGGTGCCCGGTCCACCAGAGGGGGCGCTGTTGTGTGATGATGGGCGGAGTCAGAATTGGACACCACCAGACCACAGTGAAGGCTCCTCTGAGACCCAGTGAAGGAGCCCCACGAGCCCAGTGCTTTTAATAATAATGAGATTCCCTCCACAGGGGGGAAAAGGATGATATATAATATATACACATACGCAGTGATGAGAGCGGCCAGCGTTAAGGGCATTTATGACTCATTAAAAGCGCGTTTGTAAAACGCACATTCTGCACAAAAGCGGTAATGAGAGTTTGAGAGAGCGGCTCTTCATGCCGTCGCCGTGACGACCCTGCTCTGAGCATGCGGGATGCCCGTGAGGTGAAGGGGACGTACCCCCCCCCCCGTGCTGAGGTTTAAGGTCTCTGTATGTGTGTCTCTGTGTGGCTCCTGTTCTTCTGGTTCATCATTAAACTCAGGGGGGGGAGGGAGGCTACAACCTCTGTCAGACGTTTTGTGTTTACATTTGTCTCTGCTGAGTGTGTGTCCCATGCTCTTCCCAGGTTGTGTTGGTATTCAGTTAAACACGTGTGTTGGTGCATGTACAGAGCGTAGCGTGTGCGGACCGTAGCGTGTGCGGACCGTAGCGTGTGCGGGCTGCAGCATGTGCGGACTGTAGCGTGTGCGGGCCGTAGCGTGTGCGGACTGTAGCCTGTGCGGACCGTAGCGTGTGTGGACTGTAGCGTGTGCGGGCTGTAGCGTGTGCGGACTGTAGCCTGTGCGGACCGTAGCGTGTGTGGACTGTAGCGTGTGCGGGCTGTAGCGTGTGCGGACCGTAGCGTGTGCGGGCCGCAGCCTCACCCCCGAAGCCGTCGGGCACATAGGTCTTGAGCACGATGTTGCAGAAGACGGTGGGCAGCGACAGCGGCTTGTTGCCCTCGTTGCGCAGGGAGATGTGCCGGTACCCCGCCTGCAGCCCGTCC
Organism: Anguilla pacifica; assembly: GCA_039654925.1. Classification (NCBI taxonomy): domain Eukaryota; kingdom Metazoa; phylum Chordata; class Actinopteri; order Anguilliformes; family Anguillidae; genus Anguilla; species Anguilla pacifica. The sequence goes on along the minus strand of CM077289.1, from coordinate 64,217,123 downwards.
AGCGGCAGGATACGCTGGCCAATCAGCTTGTTGTTGTCGTCGTACACGGCGATCCTGAGCACAGCCAGGTCTGGCAGGATCACCTGCGTGCGTGAGTGTGAGGATGAGTGGATGGGGGGGGGGGGGGGGGGGGGCAGCACAGTAAAGGGAGTCCTTTTCAACATTTTCACTCTTAACCAGCAACTTTCACCCCAATTCAATCCTTCAGTCCTCTCCCACATCAACAGCCCCCCCCCCCCCACTTTGTGAAATGATTAATAAAATAACTGGCCAAATGACTGTCTCCATATGAAGCATAAATGGAAAGCATACTGTCCTGAGGCTGTAGAGTTGGGTACTACACCCTTCCACTGACAAAGATAATATGCTGAAATATTCACATATTTAAGATTCCTCTTAACTGAAAGCACTGTCCCTTTGCTACAGTTTAATACTTCATTTTTCAAAACTGTATTCTCACTTCGGCACCCAAAGAACCTTCAGCAGGAAGTAGAATGAATGAATGAATGAATGAGAGACTGCAGAGGTGAGACCGGTGATGGCGTTCTCAGGACCAGAGGAAGCTCCCCCCGTACAGACAGGGACGGGGATTAAGGCTGCATCACAGCAGGCCTCACCGTGAGGCTGATTTATCAGCGCAGAGCTCCACAGCCTGGGGGGGGGGGCGCAAACCCTAAACACACTGTCAGTCAGGCTAACGCAGGCTAGCACAGCAGAAACAGCCGCGCGCACACACACACACTCACACACACACACATACACACACACACACGCACACACACTCTCTCACACACACACACTCTCACACACACACACATGCACACACACACACTCACACACACACACACGCACACACATGCACACACACCGTCACACTCCAGCGGTCCCTGGTGTGGGGTATATGGGGACAGAGCGCAGTTACAGGGACACAAACTGGGGACGGCACTGCAGATAAGCAAAGAGCGAGGGGAAGATTAATGACAGCCCGAAAAAGAGAGAGGGGACAGAGGGGTCAGAGAGAGAGAGAGAGAGAGAGAGAGGGGGAGAGAGAGAGAGAGAGAGAGAGAGAGAGAGAGAGGGGGAGAGAGTGATGATAAAGGGAGGCGCAGGGTGAGAGGAGAATTGGACGCAGGCGGGATAACTGCGTTCTGTAAATGTGCTTTATTACACTCTAATGCTTTACACCATTTCCAGTTATGTTCTGTTCGGGAACACAATCCTGCTTACTCCCAGGACACTCATCCCAATTTAATTAAGAGGACAAAAAGAAGGGAGTAGAGAGAGAGAGAGAGAGAGAGAGAGAGAGAGAGAGAGAGAGAGAGAGAGAGGGAAGAAAGGGAGAAGGAAGGAGGGAGAGAGAGAATGAGAGAGAGCGAGAGAGAGAGAGAAGGGGAAGAAAGGGATAGGGAGGGAGAGAGAGGCAGAGAATGAGAGAGAGAGAAAGAGGAAAAAAAGGGAGAGGGAGGGAGGGAGAGAGAGGTAGAGAATGAGAGAGAGGGAAAGAGATGGAGGAGTGGGTAAGGGAGCGTGAGAAAGGGAGGAAAGAGAGGGATGGAAGAAGCCACAGAAAGAGGGAAGGAGGGAGGACACAGCACACCTCAGAGAGGATGTTGATTGGACGGCAGCTGTAGCTGCAGCAGCACTGCAGCATGAAGGCCAGCGCTGGCAGCTGTGATTTATCACCTGCGCCGGAGACACAGCTCAGCGAGCTCTCAGCACGACCTCTTCTCTCTCCTTTCACTCTCCCCCCCCCCCCCCACCCCCTCCTCCTCTCATTTCACTCCATCTGATTCAGCCCCTCTCTCCTCCCTTCTCCCCCCTCACTCCTTCGCTCTCAGATCCAGATTGTGCTGATTGACTGCCAGGGCCTGTTTCTGAGTGCACTACTCTAACAGAGTCAGGCTCTGCCAGGGCCTGTTTCTGACTGCACTACTCTAACAGACTCAGGCTCTGCCAGGGCCTGTTTCTGACTGCACTACTCTAACAGAGTCAGGCTCTGCCAGGGCCAGTTTCTGACTGCACTACTCTAACAGAGTCAGGCTCTGCCAGGGCCCGTTTCTGACTGCACTACTCTAACAGAGTCAGGCTCTGCCAGGGCCCGTTTCTGACTGCACTACTCTAACAGAGTCAGGCTCTGCCAGGGCCAGATTCTGACTGCACTACTCTAACAGAGTCAGGCTCTGCCAGGGCCTGTTTCTGACTGCACTACTCTAACAGAGTCAGGCTCTGCCAGGGCCTGTTTCTGACTGCACTACTCTAACAGAGTCAGGCTCTGCCAGGGCCAGATTCTGACTGCACTACTCTAACAGAGTGAGGCTCTGCCAGGGCCTGTTTCTGACTGCACTACTCTAACAGAGTCAGGCTCTGCCAGGGCCTGTTTCTGACTGCACTACTCTAACAGAGTCAGGCTCTGCCAGGGCCCGTTTCTGACTGCACTACTCTAACAGAGTCAGGCTCTGCCAGGGCCCGATTCTGACTGCACTACTCTAACAGAGTCAGGCACTGCCAGGGCCCGTTTCTGACTGCACTACTCTAACAGACTCAGGCTCTGCTGAAAACAATCGCCTGCAGCAGACAGTCCCTGGCCATCAGAAGTTTTAGTACTATGGAAAGTGAAACTAGGATCCATAGACCGTACTAATGTCTTTGCTAATTTCGTCAATGTAGATATTAATCAATCTCCGCCTAACCCCTGAGTGTAGAGTACAGCAATTATACAGCCACCGGTCACTCCAAACGCATGCTGACTTTAGTAGGTCATAGTCTTCACCACCTAGACCACACTAAAGGAGGTTAAATATTAACCATTATAGGAGGGAATCCAATTAAAAAAACATTTAAAAAACTGCCGTTGTCATTTACTTTTGTCACACTTTTGTAAGGTTATGTTTCCAGTCTACCACAACGTCTAACCACTTTGACCGCATGGCAACGGTCAGCACAGCTCCCTCTGGCGACAGTAACCGTGGAAACGTGGCGGACTGACCTTGCGGAAGACGAAGGGCTCCTCGTTGTAGGCCGGGTTCAGGCCGTTGTTCATCACCATGCGCGTGCGGAACTCCTTGCGGATGGTGTCCGTGGGCAGCCCGTACATGTCCACCTCCACATACGAGCCGATCTTCTTATCCGACAGGAACTGGCCCGAGAACACCTGCGCGCGTGTGTGTGGGAATGAAAACATCCCGAATGTTTTATATTTCATTCACATCCATCCATCCATACAATTTCTAAAACACTGGTGGAGCCTATCCCAGCATGCATTGGGTGAGAGGCAGGAATATAGCACGGACAGGTCGCCAATCCATTGTAGTCTATTTCATTTGTTCCATCTTATATCTGCCTTTTTAAATATGTGAACAGAATTATCCCCTCCCTATTATTTCATTTTTTTATTTAACTCTTCCAATTGTGTCATATAAAAAAAATATTATCTTGGAAATAAATACATATATATCCTTGATGTTGCATGGTTTTAAATATATATTTAATAACATGGCAGTACACGTGCATGTTTAAGTAAATAAAATAAAAGGAACACACCTCCACACTGCAGGTGGCAGCGATCACACCATCCACAGGGGTTTCAGAGAATGGGTCAAACATTCTGTCAGAACGCCGCATGAAGTCTGGCTTCAGCAGGTACCTGTACGAGAGATCGGCTCTGTTACTTTCAATTATCGACATAAACAATAAACTGCAGAAATCAGACTCCAACTCAGAGATAAGGTGCCACACAGTCTACTGATTATAACAGAGAGATCACATTCTCCAGCTCTGAATTCAGCGAAGAGACATTGCCAATTATAACAATGAGATCATGCTCTAGAACTGTAATTTATGACAAAGGGAAAATGTTCAACTGCAGAACACTGATTATAACACAGAGACCGGGTTCCAGAGCCTTGATTATAATAAGAGGCAATTAGAGATAAGGTTCCACTGCAGAATGCTGAGTAAAAAAAAGAGAGAGAAAGGAGATCAGGCTCTGGAATTCTCATGGAGACAAACCCAGAATACAGGCCTCAGGACGGAGTGCAGACTCTAACGCAGTCCGCTCCATCGCAGAACTCCCCACTGGGAGGCTTAGGCAAGCGTGTAAGCGCGTGAGTTTGCACAGCGTTTATCCAGCACGAGCACATTTCAGTCTATCCGCTCGCAAGCGAGGACACAAAGCCGGGCGTCGTTATCGCAGCATCGCACGCAGAATAATCACGGGCTGTGCGTGGAGCGAGGCGGGGTGTGAGAGGGGGAGCCACGCGCCGTCTCTCCCCGAACGAAGGGCTGGCCTGTGGGCCCCAGCGGGACAGCGCCCGTCGCCGCAGAGACGGCCGTTTGCCCTCCCTCTCTCTCTCTCTTTGTCTTTAACGCGCCTCGCGGTTGCGCCGCCCCCCCGCAGTCCCCCCCCCACCCTCCCCACCCCCCAGCCCCACTTAATGGGATGTGACACTCTTAATTTATGAGCAAGGGACGGCCGCGGCGTCCTCTCCGGGGAGATAGTGAGAAAAAGGCACCATCACTCACCCACACGCCCCGTTATACTCAAACTTGCCCTGGTTCAGCTGCATGGCCAGATCTGCAACCAGAGATAAGAGGCCTGTCACCGAATAACAGGGCATTATGACATCACAATACACCAAAGGAAAATGAACATCAGGCATTATGACATCACAATACACCAAAGGAAAATGAACATCAGGCATTATGACATCACAATACACCAAAGGAAAATGAACATCAGGTGTTATGACATCACAACACACAAAAGGAAAATGAACATCAGGCGTTATGACATCACAACACACCAAAGGAAACGAACATCAGCTCGTTATATATATATCAGGGCTATAATGAGCCAGCCTGGTTCAGCTCTACAGTGGGAAAGGGCTATAATGAGCCAGCCTGGTTCAGCTCTACAGTGGGAAAGGGCTATAATGAGCCAGCCTGGTTCAGCTCTACAGTGGGAAAGGGCTATAATGAGCCAGCCTGGTTCAGCTCTACAGTGGGAAAGGGCTATAACGAGCCAGCCTGGTTCAGCTCTACAGTGGGAAAGGGCTATAATGAGCCAGCCTGGTTCAGCACTACAGTGGGAAAGGGCTATAATGAGCCAGCCTGGTTCAGCTCTACAGTGGGAAAGGGCTATAATGAGCCAGCTTGGTTCAGCTCTGTGGTGGGAAAGGGCTATAATGAGCCAGCCTGGTTCCAGTTCTACAGTGGGAAAGGGCTATAATGAGCCAGCCTGGTTCAGCTCTACAGGAGGAAAGGGGCAAGATGGTTCCAGCTCTGCAGAGGGGGGCGTGGGGTTAAGGAGACTCCAGCAGGAGGGACAGCGTGTTGCCGTGTTTCCGCCTGGTTGCCGTGGCACCTCCCCCCACTGCTGGGTGTGCACGGGCCATATGCTGCTCAAACCCCCCCAGCAAAGAGCATCTGCGCGCTTGAGCCGGGGGGGCTGGGGGGGCGGGGGTGTAGAGGGTGAGGGAGGAGCTTACATTAACATGATGGGGGCAGTAGAGCGCATGCAGTGGGGGAGGGTACAAAATTAGGCACAGGGGAGTAGGGGGAGAGGTTACCTGAGGTGGAGGAATGGGTAGAGGAATCAGGGTATGTAGGGGGGTACATTGGGGGGGGGGGCAGTGGGCGGTACCTGGGGTCTGGAAGTTGAGGGACACCATCTGGCAGCCTGCGTTCCAGAAGATCTGAGGCATGTAATTGCTGGAGTCCACCCGGCCGCCTTTGGGGTAGATACGGCTCATCTGCCTCTTATTGTAGCTGAGCACCGCGTTCAGGAGCAGAGCACGCAGCCGGGGGGGGGGGGAGGCTGGGGGGTCCGGGGGCGCGTGCACGGGGGGGGGAGGGGGGGGTTATTTTTAGAGCAGAACAGCTTGGGTCCCCTCAGCTCCATGGGGAGCTGCTAAAGGCCGTGTTTTACAAGCTTAAACAGAAGTGCAGGCTACCGCTAATGTGCACCATTACCGCCACTGAACCACACACCAGCGCACACACACACACACACACACACAAACAGCCGCTGGAAAAGGATACTTCACAAACTCCAGAGCGTTGGTCTTCAGGTACCCCAGGCCCACAGACTCGTTGAAGGAGGACATGTTGTGGTGGACATTTCGCTCTAAAAACATTCAGACAGAGAAAGGATCCAGCAGAGCTTTTCAAAAGGCCCTCTTAAGAAAAGTGAAGAAAAATGAATAAATGGAAATAAAGGATAAAAACGTGACCATATTTGCTCCTCCTGCTTAATCGGTGGCAACCAAGACCAATTAAGCAGAGAATCAATTATGTTAACGAGAGGACAAAACCGAAAACACACCTCCCTCGTCTATTTCTAGATGTGCTCCAGGTACCAGACAGTGATCAGCGCTGAGCTGTGAACTAGCCACACAGGGTCTTCACCAGCATAGTCTCTACGTGTGAGCTGTAAGGCTACAGTGTGTATCATACAGGATATATGATACAGACAGTACATTCCTGCCCATGTATATATATATATATATATATATATGTGTATATATGTATGTGCATCTGCATCCATAGCCATACAGACTAAGACGAGTGGGGAAAAGTATGTACACACGCTATACATATACACAAAGAGAGATGGAGAGATGGCTGACCACACAGAAAAGAGAACAGACAGAATGAAAGAAAGAGAGAGAGAGAGAGAAATGTGTGCTCACAGGTGGGAGGAAAAAGAAAGAGAAAGAGAGCAGGGAAAAAGGGCCAAATGTAGGGAGAGAGGGAGAGAGGATGAGAGAGAGAGAGAAGAGGAGAGAGAGTATGAGAGAGAAGGAGGGAGGGTGTGGGAGAGGATGAGAGAGAGGGAGAGAAGAGGAGAGAGAGGATTAGAGAGGGAGGGAGGGTGTGGGAGAGGAGAGAGAGGATAAGGGAGGGATGGTGTGGGAGAGGAGAGAAAGGATGAGAGAGGGAGGGAGAGTGAGGGAGAGGAGAGAGAGGATGAGAGAGGGAGGGAGAGTGAGGGAGAGGAGAGAGAGGATAAGGGAGGGAGGGTGTGGGAGAGGAGAGAGAGGATGAGAGAGGGAGGGAGAGTGAGGGAGAGGAGAGAGAGGATGAGAGAGGGAGGGAGGGTGTGGGAGAGGAGAGACAGGATAAGGGAGGGAGGGTGTGGGCGCGTGAGGTTGTGCTCGTGATGTCTGCATGCTGATGAAGTTATAGCATACGCTCCAGCGATGTACTGCCTCCACACGGATGAGCCCACAGCCTACAGACTGACAGCGTGTCTAAACGCAAGATCCAGATACACTCGGGTTAACAGGGCAGTCCTGGGCCGGGGTGGGGGGGGGCAGAATTACCCCCCCTCTGTCCCCTACCACCCCCCTCAATCGCGGGCACTTGCCTTCTGCCACCTCGAAGCTCTGGAACTTGACGGGCTGGGCATAGTTGACCATGGCGGAGAGGTAGGGGTGGATGTTGGTTGTGGCCCCCACGTACTTGTAGGAGGCGATCAGGGCCTGCTCGTCGTCCTCCACGGCCTCGCCGCCCTGCAGGACACAGAGGGAAGTGCGCCTAGGACCCCCATACCTCTGAGGCCCCCTCTCATCTTACCCCACCCACCCACGTCTGTGCATGTATCAACAAAACCCACGTCTCTGCATGTATTAATAAAACCAAAGGTGCCATTTTAAAAATGCTGAAGGCTTGGGGGAGGTTCTGGCAGGCATGAGTAATCGAACGCTGATTAAAGGTGTGGATCAGGTGGAGGTGTGGAGCTCTCAGGTGAGCGTACCTTCTTGTTGTTGTCCTGGTCGGAGGACTCCGATACGTCTGTCACATCTGTCGCTTCCGTGACCTCCGATATTTCTGTGGCCTCGTCGTCCGGAAGCTGAAAAGCACACAGAACCCACAAATTACTGATGAACATTATATATTTATATCAGCAACCTTAGACAAAAACTACAATTACATTACAGCATTAAATCCAGCTCTTTGCAGAGATTACTTAACATTTTACTTTTTTAATTTAAATTTTCATTTTAATGTAACTAATTATTAAATTTCATTTTAATTTAAATGAAATTTAGAGGGGGGAGGGGAGAGGTGGTGCACCTTTTTCACGCTGTTGACGTGCGTTTCCTTGTCACCGGGCTCAGGGTTCCCCTCTTTACCGTCAGCTGCAGAGCACAGGGGTCAGAGGTCAGAGGTCAGAGGTCAAAGGTCACCAGCCTCCATCCCGATATCAACACACAACCATCTGCCCAATCTGAGCTAACGTGTTCATTCTCCACTCTGAAGAAACGCTCCAAAGCAACAGGATGAAAGTGAGGATCAGCCTCACTCAGAGAAAGAGAGTCAGAAGACGAGAGATGGAGAGAGAAACAGAGAGAGAGAGAGAGAGAGTGAGAGGGAGAGAGAGGAGGAGGCGGCCCTCCCAGGGGAAGCTGACCGTTCTCCAGGTCCTCCTCGTTGTCGTCCTCCAGGATGTTGGCCGGGCTGCTGCTCTCTCCCGCCTCCATGTGCTTCTTAAAGGACTCCAGCTGCTCTGTGAGCCGCAGGCAAGAAGCACATCAGCGCGCCTGTCTGCGCATCACACACACGCTTCACACACACATAACACACACGCAACGCAACACATGCTTCCTAACCAACACACGCTTCACACACGCATCACACACACGCTTCCTAACCAAACGCACGCAACCCAACACGTTAAGGAAGGACGAGCGAAAACCTACTCTGTTCTACTTCCGGTTTCAAGCGCTTGTTTTTGATTAGGATCTTCCTCTTGAGGTCGGTGGGGGAAGGCAGGGGCCGTCCGCTCTCGATCTGTGACAGGGCAGAAACGGCACATTCAGACAGGCGAGCTGCAGTGGGCGGGCAGCAGTGCATACGGCCGAGTGGGTGGAGTCACACTGGACCCGGAGGAGAGAGAGACACTCACGGGGAAAGGCTCCAGCGGCTGCTTCAGTAACAGGTCCCCGAACATCTCCTCACAGTACCGCGCCATCTTATACTGCTGCGGCTTACTGGGGTCAACAGGAAATACATCACTCAACGCTGAGGTAAACAGGAAATGCGTCACACAACACTGAGGTCAACAGGAAATGCATCACACAACACTGAGGTCAACAGGAAATACATCACACAACACTGAGGTCAACAGGAAATATGTCACACAACACTGAGGTCAACAGGAAATACATCACTCAACACTGAGATCAACAGGAAATACATGTACATGCTCCTATGGGTATATGCACATTTACTAGCTGCATTAAGACACATACACATGCAAACAAAGGGCTGCTTTCAGAGAAGAACCTTATCGCACAGCTCACTGACCTGCAGTGGTTTTCGAAGGACAGAATCACGGGGTAATCAGAGGTCACAAACGCCGTCTCTTTAATGGCCTGAATGACATCCTAGAACCAGAAGATGCCTCAGAAATTAGCATCGCGGCGCTGGTGTGGATATAGAGTAAATACGGCTTTTTAAAGCCAGTTCCCGGGGACGCTAACATAAGGAACACCCTGCTAATCTTAGATTGTGTTTTCTGAAGTGCCCTTATTTCACTGAACGTTGCAGAGTGAATTACAGGCTCCTTTGTGCTACTGAGACTTAATAACATGCAACATTGAACAGCAGCCAGAAAAACTCATCCAGTGAAAAGCTAATGGCCTCCATTTCAAACTGCAAGAGGTTGCAAGAGCCTTCTAAACCAAGCCTGATCTCCCCAGAGATCACATTCACTTTCTATGAACAAAGCAAAAAAAAACCGTAGAAGCTGAAGAGCACTGTCTACACCTTCAGATGAATGATACTTCAGGACACTGAGTCCCATGCTGTGTGGTTTTTTTTTGTTGCAGAGATGACACTGTGTTTTTGAAACAGAACGGTTTCTTTGTCATGCCAATAAGGCCACTTGAGCTGAAGGAGAGCGGGATGCTCATTAAGCTGACAGGACCGTGGTCAGAGAGAGAGACCGAAGCCAGTCACTGCTTTACAGGCTCAGAAAATAAACATGCCGGGGGGGGGGGGGGCGTAAGGGTGCAGGGCGGGGGAGTGTTAGAATAGAGGGGTGTAGAGGAGTATATTAGTGAGTGTAGAAGGGTATAGTATGGGGTTTAGAGGGGTATAGGGTTAGGATTAAGGGCTGTAGTGTCGAGGGGTATAGTATGGGGGTATAGTATAAGGTGTAGAGGGGTGCAAGGTTAGGATTAAGGGCTGTAGTGTCGAGGGGTATAGTATGGGGGTATAGTATAAGGTGTAGAGGGGTGCAAGGTTAGGATTAAGGGCTGTAGTGTCGAGGGGTATAGTATGGGGGTATAGTATAAGGTGTAGAGGGGTGCAAGGTTAGGATTAAGGGCTGTAGTGTCGAGGGGTATAGTATGGGGGTATAGTATAAGGTGTAGAGGGGTGCAAGGTTAGGATTAAGGGCTGTAGTGTCGAGGGGTATAGTATGGGGGTATAGTATAAGGTGTAGAGGGGTATAGGGTTAGGATTAAGGGCTGTAGTGTCGAGGGGTATAGTATAGGGGTATAGTATAAGGTGTAGAGGGGTGCAAGGTGAGGATTAAGGGCTACAGTACTGTATAGAGGGGTTAAATAATCACCTTAAAGAGGATGTCGGTGCACATGGCTTTTCCGTGCGTAATAATCGGCTCCTGGTCTTCCCCCTTCCCATCCCAACAATCCAGCTCCACACACCTGAACAGGCATAAAAACACACCTGAACACACACACATGCATCTGAACACACACACATCGAAACTCACCTAAACACACAAACAGACACACCTGAGCACACACGTACAAACACACCTGTACACACCCACACACATACCTGAGCACACATCCCAAAACACACACACCTGAGCACACGCACCACATAAAAACACACCTGAACATCCCAAAACACACACCTGAGCACAGACATAAAAACACCTGAAAGGATTCAAATGATCATGCGGACTGAACACGCCCTGTAAGTATGTCAGGGCACCAGGGAGGGGGTATGGGGCGCACTTTAGTGATTCTGGGGCTCTGTACCTGCACCCTGAGAGCAGCACCTGTCGGTACATCTCCACGGAGGACTTCCCCCCAAACTGGCGGCCCGTCAGGTAGGTGTTGTGGGAGGAGCTTATGAAGTAGTGGGCCAGCGGCTGGTCCATCTCCTGGTACAGCTCCAGCCGGTCCAGGAACACTGGCGCGTTCTCGTCCGACATCAGGTACCGGCAGAACCCGTCGCTCGACATGCGGCCTGCCAGCAGGGGGCGCTCATCAGAGAAACCCACAGCGCCTCAGCCGCTGCCTCAGCCGCTAACAAACAGCTTCTGCATCCATCCACCCGCTAACAAACAGACCCTACATCCACCCCAACATCCATCCACCCACTAACAAACAGACCCTACATCCACCCCAACATCCATCCACCCGCTAACAAACAGACCCTACATCCACCCCAACATCCATCCACCCGCTAACAAACAGACCCTACATCCACCCCAACATCCATCCATCCATTATTGAGCCCTCTTACTCCTGCATCATTTTTAGTCATTATATCTCCTGTATGTGAGTACACTCAGAAATGTATGAAAAATATACTTCCCTCGCACAGCAGATTGCTTGTTGAAAAGAACACCATTGCAATTACTTTTTCTTGCCACTAGAGAGTATTTAGAGCCCAGGTTGTTCAGTTAAGTCACCACTAGAGGGCTGTAGAACATCGCAGGTCAATTTCTCCTCAAACTAAAATTGTGATTACTATAAATAACAACAAAATAAGATGGAAAACAAATTTTGAGAAGAAGAGAGCTTGGTGTCCCACTGTCTCCTCCCTGACACAGAAAAACAATTCAGAGAGACAGAGGGTGGGAGAGTGAGAGAAGGAGAGATGGAGGGAAAGAGAGGGAGAAAGAGAGACAGAGGTTACCTTTCTTCTTGAGTTCTGGGTCCCTCTCATACTTGTCTATGATCTGCATGGCTCGTTTATGATCATAGAACGGAAATAAGATCTCGTTCAGGCGCGGGTCCCGTTGGTGCTAACAAAGAAAGATCCTCGTTTTTAAACTGCAAAAGCCTTTCGGCACACACAGTCGACAACAAGCCACACCAGATAAACAAAGCACCACAATCACAATCAGCAGTGTTTACACAACAGGGATTTGGCAGCAGTTTTACACGGAAGTATCACAAATTCTCAACACAAACTGGACAGATAAAACCATTCAGGTGCTCTTTAACATCAAACGTGTGTCCATGCCAGCATGGTGAGCAATTTAAACAGCACGACTTCCCCGAGACTGTGGTGTGGGAGGTGGGGGGGGGGGGTGCACAAATGCATAAAACCGAATAATCTAAAGGCCGAATGAAACAGGAAGTCCAAACTCCCCAAGACAGCGTGTAAAGCACAGGACCAGCGGCAGGACGGTGACCACACAGACATGGGACGCTCAGCCGCCACACCGGGAACACGTGGGGGGGGTCCAGCCGCCACACCGGGAACACGGCGGGACGGCCGGCCGCTTGGGTTCGGCCGAGCGGGGCTCAGTAAAGCCGCCAACTCAAATTCGGGCCACAGGAAACAGGAAACAGGAAACAGACCGCACAGGAAGCCACACAGCATAGGGACAGCCCTCGGCCCCGCCCACCCAGGGGGTCACCATGGTTACACAATGAGACATACGCTGAGGGGAGGGGAGGGGGTGGTGGAGGGAGGGGAGGGGGGAGTGGGTGTGGGGGCAGGGAGTCGGGGGGGTGAAAGCGTGATGCATGCTGGGTAAAAAGACGTGCAGAAGCGAGCTGTTTTGCACAGTAAAGTTAATGAATGATAAAAAGCTTACTTCATTCAGAAAGCTGACTAATTGGTCTACGCTTAAATAATCAGTTTTGTCTCCGTTGCTGAAAAGGAATTAATACGGAAAACAAAAAAAAAATGTTATACTTTTGAATTAACCAAATCAAATAATGAGAAAAAAAGAACTGAAAGATGCTCTTCTGGTACCAACTGCAACATGTAGTTGTAGTTTTCCCCCCAAAACATACTTCCTTTTCTTAGAATCCCCACCCCTCTTCAAGAAAGGTTGGCTAATAAAACCAGTTAGTTTAACAAACAGGTTAATGTTGTAACTGTCAAAGCGGGTTAGGTTTTTTACGGGTGTTAGTAGAGCAGATGCAGTCTGTCTGAGCGCAGTCTACGCAGCTCGATAGCCTCCGTTAGCAACCGTAAACCTGTCATTTCAAACGTAACTGCAAAGACGTTATGATGTCATGGAAACTCACACAGGAAACAAGCAATTATTTCAGTGCTAATATTGTGAGCACACCTTTAACGGTCAGAAAACTAAAAAAACAAAACAAATTATTTACCAGGTGTTTGAGATCTACAGTCATAGTTCTCTGCTATCCTCCATTTTATCTACTAATGAAGTCGTATGCGTTTTCCGTGAAACTTACATTTTCTTGAATAGCTCTTCTATATCGGTTCTGGGACAGATCTTCTGGATGAGGGCGTAGAAGATGTCGAAGGTGAACACTGAGTGCTCAATTTCTTCATTCTGCAAAGAGCAGCCAAGAACACATTTACCTCAGCCCCTCTCTCAGCCAATCAAATTTATATGCAAAACTTTATCAACACACTCTTAGCCAATCAAATGTATTCATACCTTCACCCACACACTCAGCCAATCAAAATTATTCACACCTTCACCTACACACTCCCAGTCAATGAAATGTATATGCACAACTTTAGGGGGAAACTCTTTACCTGGCTACAGGTGACTCTCTCACCTGCACACCTCAGCCTGCGCTCACCCCTGTACCTGGGCAGGTAGCTCACCTTTCCGCTGGGAAGGCCCAGGTCCTTCAGGGCCTGGAAGATGCCCTTTTCCGTCTTCCCAGAGGCGAAGGTCCTCGTGATGCTAAAAGAGAAGAGCAGGAAGTGAGCACAAGACCAATCAGCTTCCGCTAGCTCAGCGGCTATTCCCAGAGGAAATGTCCCAGAATGCAACACTGCGCTTATTACTTACAAAACACCCAGACTCTGGGGGTCCCCGAGTGTAAATGAATGAATTAATAACTGAATCTCTTATTGGATAAAAGGTTAAATAAAGCAGTGGAGGGAATCGATGATGGAATCCCACGGGGGGGGGGGGGGGGGGGGATTTCATTTCTTACCTTCTCACTGGGATCTTTCCGCTCACGTTTGTCAGAAACGTCAACCTCATCCAGCTGAGGGAAAAACAAACACACTTTTCAACCGGCGTGACTCATTCACTAGCCCATCGGAGGACTATTTATATGAAGGATTATCTTTCACACGCACGGGCGTCCAGTCAAAACCGGCGACAAGAAAATATTAGCCAAAGCACTCGGTAAACGGAAAGAATTTGGTTCTGAATAGCGCTGAAAGCTGTTTTTCTTGTAAAACTTTCAGGAATATCGCTGGTGCCTAAAGTGAATTAAATTTCAGAGTAACCTGCGTGCACACTGAAAGTGTTTGAGATCTGGAAGAGTAAACAGCCCCTTCACACGTTCAGGAGGCCCTGATACTCACTGTTTCTTCAGACAGGTCATGGGACACACGTTGTTCGCTTTGAAGTTGTGAATCACCGACTTCAAGCCTTCCGTCCATTGCTACAGATAAACGAGAGGGAGAGAGAGAGAGAGAGAAAGAGAGCACAGTACTCACTCAAATTACCCATGACTGCTCTGTGCTTACTTTGTTATACAAACCTAGGTAACACAGTGCTAACTACACACCCATTTAGCACAGTGTTAGCTGTACTTTACAATCCCAGCCAACACAATGCTAACTCTACTACACAAACCCATTTAGGACAACAGTTACTGTGCTAAAGTAAATCAATTAGCACAGTGCTTATTTTACAACAGTATTAACACCACATGCAATCAGGAGAAATATTTATTTTACTGGAACACCATTTGTACACACTAAAACCTCTAGTTTAGTCTAGCTTTCCCTGGGTGCAGGACACTGTATGTACTAGCAGGTTGTAGCCACTAGAGGGCAGCACTGCCTGGTGGGTTCCATAGATGAGCTGGATCCAGGCCAGTCCTTCAGGCCCAGAGCCAGGGAAACTCCTGTTTGTTCGCCAGCCCAGACCAGCGGCTCCCACGTTTAATGGGCTATTTTTAAACACTTGTTCCGACAGAAAGGAGATCCATCCTGTCACTCAACGTCTCTGAACCCCCTCCTAGAGCATCCCCCTCTTCCCTTCTGAAGAAAGAGGCAAAAGCCCTACAGCACAGGCTACGTCTACGCCAGCGCAGAGACCGTCTCTGTGACTCTATCGCCCTCTGGGGGCCATGTGCAGAACATATGCAGCGCATGGATTTCCTTTTCAGGAATTTCAGCTTCATAAGCTGAACGAGAGGGAGGTGAGGGGGATGGAGTTTAGAGAAAGAAAAGGAAAACAAAAATAGAGAGAAAAATAGAGAGACGCATCACTTCCTGTTTGCATCAGGAAGGGGAGGGGGGTTACCTTGGCGACGTCGGGGCTGTCGGCCACCATGTAGGTGAAGGTGAGGTTGACCAGGTCGGTGCCGCTGCACACGCAGATGATGCAGCCCTCCAGCTCGCCCTCGGGCTTCCCAGCAGCCTCCAGTGAAAGCAGGATCTTAGGGTCCTGTGGGGAGAGGCCATGCCCACATGGGGGGGGGGCAAAATGAGTCAAACTGGGCCAAACTGAGTCAAACTGGGCCAAACTGAGTCAAAACTAAGCCAAACTGAGTCAAACTGAGCCAAACTGAGTCAAACTGGGCCAAACTGAGTCAGAACTAAGCCAAACTGAGTCAAAACTGAGCCAAACTGAGTCAAAACTGAGTCAAACTGAGCCAAACTGAGTCAAAACTGAGCCAAACCGAGTCAAAACTGAGCCAAACTTAGTCAAACAAAGTCAAACTGAAGTCAAAACTGAGCCAAACTATACCACAAAAGACTATAAACGGCCAATAAACCAAACAACTAATAAAGCAGCCACTCAATCAATCACACACTAAACGAGCCAACTAATCACTCAATCAACAAACCAACCAACCAGTTTTATCAGTCTTAATGGCACATCTACAAACCAGTCACAGTGCCTCACAGTGATTAAACAAACGTTAAGAGCAATGTGACTCAGACAGGGAATATTTCGAAGAGAGGTGTTGAAGGTTAAAGAGACAAAAGGTAGCACTGGCTCCCGGTGAAAACTGGGGAAGGCCATTCGGAAGCCTGGGGACCCTGAAGCTACAGTACACTGTATGTACTGTGTATGTATGTGCCTGTGTGTGTGTATGTGTGTGAACCGACGTAGCCTATACATTTCTTACGACAAAATTAAAACTTGAAATGATGATACAGGATAAAAATAAAGACTCAACGTGTTACTATAAAAAGGAAACTTTTTCAGATATGTCAGCAGCCAGCTGCTGCTAATGTAAAATAGGAACATTACAAGGCTTCATTAAACACAGCCAGCTCTGCTGATCCTGCAGCTGAGCAGGATATGCAGTAATCCCACACACAGGCTAACACTCATCGCACTCATCTGACATGCTGCTGTAGGCTACAAAACACAGTACTCTCAATGTTCTACAACAAGCTCGTCCCAAATACGGGCCTGCTCGTTGTGGAACGTTGAGAGTACTGTGTGTTCTGTAGAACACTGAGAGTACTGTGTGTTCTGTAGAACACAGAGAGTACAGTGTGTTTTCTACAACACCTCGTTTTGTAGAACATTTAGGGTAGTGTGTGTTCTGTAGAACACTGAGAGGACAGTGTTTTGTAGAACAGAGAGAGTACTGTTTTGTAGAACACTGAGAGTACTGTCTGTTATGTAGAACATTGAGAGTACTGTTTGTTATGTAGAACACTGAGAGTACGGTGTGTTTTGTGCTTTACTGTGTTGAACCCAGAGACAGACAGACAGCAGACCCACAGGTGGTGAGTTATAGTAATCTCTCTCTCCTGAATACACACGTTCCTCTGCCTGGTGTGAACTAAACCAGAGAAATTCTATTATCCTCTCCTAAGATTACATAGATTAGGGAGTGAATTACACAGATTAGGGAGTGAATACCAGCGGAATGCTTAGCAAATGCAGGGGGACATAAGGTCAGACAAAGGAAAGCATGAGGTGAAAAGATTAATACTGTGAATAATACAGAGCATAGAGGGTGAAAATACAGTGAATACAGAGGATGGATAGGGTGACTACAGGGTGAATAGAGCAGTAGTACCCAACCCTGTTCCTGGAAATCTACCGTCCTGTAGGCTTTCACTCCAACCCTAACAAAGCACACCTCATGCAACTGCTAAGATTTTACTCATGAGTAGATTCAGGTAATCAGTAGAGTCAGATGTGCCAAATTAGGGTTCAAATGAAAGCCAGCAGGACGGTAGATCTCCAGGAACAGGGCTGGTTACCGCTGATACAGGATGAACAGGGTGACTGCAGGGTGAGCGTTAGGCCAGCACAGCGGGACGGGTGAATGTGAGGTCATAATCTCACACACATGCCGTTTCCAGGTTAGACAGGTGGGTTCTCACCTTGGGAAAGGGTCCCGTGCGGATGCTGTTGATCAGAGAGCACTCTAAGACCTGTCCTTCCTGAAAGGGGAAAGGCAGCCATGAGGGTCGTACAGAGAAGAGCAGGGACACACACTCAGTGTAGGACCCCAACTGCCGTTTTTACGGGCGTCCTGTCCACTGCCTTTCCAAAACCGCACACATCACAGCACAGCACCGGAGACAGGCAACCTTCATACACGATGTAGAACGTGTGTGAAAATAAAAGTCTATACGCAGTCATGCATAAAAATAAACGACATGAGTCACCCTACCTTTCCTTCGCTCTTCCATGTGATGAAGAAGCCGAACTCGTCGACTTTAAACAGGCAGTTCGCTTCAAACACAAACGGATCCTGGACGGAAAGATCAGTCATAAAGGCATAATTAGACAAGCTGCAAATCCATATAACTTCACACCAGGTTAACCCAGGGACAAACTTCACTTCATGCTTTTCATAAAATTTATTAGTTTCCAACGTATAACATTTACAACCTATATTTTAATACAATGATGGATTGATGGTGGGAATGGTCATTCTGAAACCAGCACCACAGAAATTTGAGACCGATCTCATGACACAAAATTGCAAGATAAAAGCACTGCAAGTGTAAATAATAAATTCTCAATCATAATTGATTTATGATGGGCTATTTATAATCATGAAAAATGCACAGTGCTCAAGGCTCAAACAGCACCTGAAGGCATGAGTACCAGGGACACAACCGGTCTTATAACACACCTGAGAGAGCCACTTTCACCCACCTTTCCCCGGGGCCAGAGAGACACCTGGACCCACTTTAACCCTGGAAGCACAGCCAGAGGGTGTGTAAGGCGACCAGCACCCCCCCCCGCCCAGACGCCAGTCTGAGGCTGGCTCTGTGAGCTTCCCGGATGTCAATATTTGCACCAGAATATTTAGCAGACCACCATGTAATTGTCTGTTAGTTGTCAGCGGAACCACAATGGCCTGCTCTGGAAAACAGTGGAGCCACAATGGCTGGGTGCGGCCCATACTGTATGTTACGATAGAGCCACAATGGCGGAGTCCGGCGTATATGTGACAGTGAAGCCACAATGGTGGGATCCAGCATGTATGTAACAGTGGAGCCACAATGGCGGGGTCCAGCATATATGTAACAGTGGAGCCACAATGGCGGGGTCCAGCATATATGTAACAGTGGAGCCACAATGGCGGGGTCTGGCGTATATGTAACAGTGGAGCCACAATGGCGGGGTCTGGCGTATATGTAACAGTGGAGCCACAATGGCGGGGTCCAGCATATATGTAACAGTGGAGCCACAATGGCGGGGTCCAGCATATATGTAACAGTGGAGCCACAATGGCGGGGTCTGGCGTATATGTAACAGTGGAGCCACAATGGCGGGGTCTGGCGTATATGTAACAGTGGAGCCACAATGGCGGGGTCTGGCGTATATGTAACAGTGGAGCCACAATGGCGGGGTCCAGCATATATGTACCAGTGGAGCCACAATGGCCATGTCCGGCACATACACACCATAAATTTGTGATTTCCTGTAGTATGATTTCTAATGGCAGATCGGTTTATTTTTTTTCATTTATCTACATAAAGCTAGTCATATATGCTGTTCTTTCATGTGATCTGTAAGGCTGGGAAAGCCAATTCAGCTGAACAAACCAACTACCATGTCATTTCACCAATGGTATTGTAGTACAATATTTGTTGTGCATGTAAATATTTATTTTGCCTTTTGAAAATATTTGCTGTTATTTGAGGCCTTTGAAACCTCCCTCCAGAAGAGCGACGTGCTGTACTTTTGAAGAACTGCGAAGGTCAGGCCGACGAAATCGTGGCTCGTTTCTCCGATTAACGCGTTTGGGGCAGGGGGTCCCCAGCCCTGGCCTTGGCGACCTGCAGGCCCGGCTGGTTTTCACCGCAACGTCATTTAAACGATGAAATAAAGAGCAGCTGAATCTGCAGGAAACTCACCTCACCTGGTCTCTGGGGTCTGGACTAGCGGCTCATTTCAAGGTGAAAACAAAAAAAAAACCCAGCAGAACCCCGCAGCTCTCCTGAATATGGTGGTGCAGAACTCACTTACATTCTTATCCCTGATTGGCTGATTAAAACGAGTCAGTAATGCAGCCCAGGGGAGAGCAGCCTACCACTTGGGGACAATAACGAGTACCATGCCGTGGTACTGCTGTGATACTAGGCTGGTACACCTGCTACAACTGTACTAGTGCAACACCTACAATGCTTCCATGATGCTGTACTCATGTGATACTCCTGTGGTACTCCTGTGGTACTCTTGTGGTACTCCTGTGGTACTCTTGTGGGACCGCTGTAAGGTGTCTGGTACAGAGTGACAAGATTCTCTCTCTAACACAGCACATTACTTTAAACTGACAGCAGTATAACTCATTCACTGGCCGCTCAGCTCAGGTAATGTGCTGCATTAATGGGAGGCTCTGCCGTAGCAATAAATCTTCCCTGAAACTGCAGGGAGATTAAAATGCAGGAGAATCTCCACCTTCTGCGCTCAGAACAGAAGGGCCATTGTGACACAGGTGCGAGGTTAATATTTAACCACCACGGCCGCCTGGTTCTGCCTGACTACAGGTGCGTGGAGCCCAGGTGACCTCACAGCACCTTACTCTACAGGTGTGTGTGTGTGTGTGTGTGTATTGGTGTGCGTACAGCATGTGCACCCTACACATGTACACGCCCATACACACACACAAACACCATGGAATTCCCGAACTGCAAACCCCAACGCCCAAACACCACAGATTCACCCTGGGCCCCTTACCCCAACACCACGCTGTTTTACAAAAACCCTTCTCGCCGCAGTTCGGTTCCTAAACTGTTGATAATACTCGAGGAGTTTTTCATGCCGTTTCTTACATCTAGAAAATTGTGCGTGGGTTTGAAATACCAGAGAGCAGCGGCTCTGACATTTATGTTCCTCTCCGAGCGTTGGCCTTCAGAGGGCCCCGCAAACTCTGCGGAGGAAGCGCAGAGCAGGCTGCTGGGAAATGAAATACCAAAGCCAACAGCCAATTAACTCCGGCGCGCGCCGCGGCGGGATGGATCCGCCCACGCCGGCGCCTCGGCTACGCGCCTGCAGCTCAGGAGCTCGCGCTACGCGCGGCGCAGGAACAGGAGAGTAAGAACTTAATCACCTGGAGACCGCAGCCACACAAACAGGCCATCAGCCGGCTCAAATGCAGGGCTTCCTAATTACCTGCGTCCGCCCAGCTCCATGCCGCCAGGGGACTGGAGTTAACGATCACCACAGGGCCCGCAGGCACCAGCACAATCACCCGCCCTCTGACTCTCATTAAGACCTGACGCAGTCAGAGGCACTCTCACTGGGCTCAGCGCTGCCCTTTCATTGGTCAGAGAGGGCTCAGCGCTGCCCTTTCATTGGTCAGAGAGGGCTCAGCGCTGCCCTTTCATTGGCCACAGAGGGCTCAGCACTGCCCTTTCATTGGTCAGAGAGGGCTCAGCACTGCCCTTTCATTGGTCAGAGAGGGCTCAGCGCTGCTGTTTCATTGGTCAGAGAAGGCTCAGTGCTGCTGTTTCATTGGCCACAGAGGGCTCAGCACTGCCCTTTCATTGGTCAGAGAGGGCTCAGCACTGCCCTTTCATTGGTCAGAGCAGGCTCAGTGCTGCTGTTTCATTGGTCAGAGAGGGCTCAGTGAGTGGTGAGTAAGTGAGGGGGATGAAAAAGTAACAGGGGAGTGAGTGAGGGGGATGAAAGAGTGAGAGTTTGGGTTAGAGTGAGCTCAGTGCCTGACCTCCTCAAACCTGTCGAAGGAGGCCCCTTCCTGCAGAAAGGCTGGGACGTGCTTCTGCCAGTTGAACTCGTAGGATTTCGTCATGGCTGCTCACGTCTGAAAAAGAAGACAAAGCCAAGAGTGAGAAACACCAACAAACAGGAAGCGCAGTCCCATGGCATCGGCTGTTATAACTACATAACGGACAGGAAGTTGATATTCGGCAGCAAAGAGCAGACAGATAACCTGGGGCAGAGCGGAGCAGACAGGAAGTTAATTTAGGCAGAGCAGACAGGAAGTTGAACTGAGGGGAAGTTGGGATATAGGATTAGCCTTTACCATTAGCCTTCCACATTAGCCTTCAGCATTAGCCTTTCAATGGGGCCACAGGACTCTCCCCCCCCAGCCCCACTGCTGCAGACAGAGACAAGCAAAGCCCCCCAGGCCCGCTCCTCCCTGACCTGCGTCGGCGAATCAAAGTGCAGGAGACGGGCGAGGCAGGAAAAAAGGGATCGTTCAGATAAACCGATGCGGACGGCCATGTTTAGTGCCTTTGAGGAAGCATGCATCTGCAGGGGAATAAAGCATAACATACGCCGGCATTAACTATACATTCCCAACTGCAGCCCGGACTCCCACGCACTGAACCGGGCCTCAGTGTGGCCCCCCCCAGCCCAGACTCCCACGCACTGAACAGGGCCTCAGTGTGGCCCCCCCCAGCCCAGACTCCCACACACTGAACAGGGCCTCAGTGTGGCCTGCCCCAGCCCAGACTCCCACGCACAGAACAGGGCCTCAGTGTGGCCCCCCCAGCCCAGACTCCCACACACTGAACAGGGCCTCAGTGCGGCCCCCCCCCAGCCCAGACTCCCACACACCGAACAGGGCCTCAGTGCGGCCTGCCCCAGCCCAGACTCCCACGCACTGAACAGGGCCTCAGTGTGGCCCCCCCCAGCCCAGACTCCCACGCACTGAACCGGGCCTCAGTGCGGCCTGCCCCAGCCCAGAGGTTCTGGGGGGGGGGGATTAAAATCCCCAAATCCTGCACTGATTGCACTGCGAAAATAACAAAATCCATTACCGCTGATTCACTGATACAATTTCAATTTAATTTGGCCCCGTGCAGCAGGCTAAACCAGCGGCCACATCCCCCAGGCAGCACCAGCCAAAACAACAACAACAACAACATTCAGCATATTTCAATCATATTTCATAACAAAATCTAGCGGCAAATTAGCCGGAGAGCAGATTAATAAAGCCATTAACAGGCTCCACGCGCTCGCGTCCGGCCCCACGGCCCCGATGGGAGGGGGATAAAGCCGCTTAGGAGCAGGAGCCACGGGCGCCGAGCTCGGATCAGAAACAGAAACAGAACACACAGCCGTTCGGCAGGAAAGACGAGGAGCAGAAACAGAAACAGAACACACAGCCGCTCGGATCAGAAACAGAAACAGAACACACAGCCGCTCGGATCAGAAACAGAAACAGAACACAGAGCCGCTCAGAGCAGAAACAGAAACAGAGCCGCTCAGAGCAGAAACAGAGCCGCTCGGAGCAGAAACAGAAACACACAGCCGCTCGGCGGGAAAGAGAGAAAAGCCTGACAGACGCGGGAGCGTTCGGCCCTTCAGCACACGTCCACATCCTGTGTGGTTGTATAACCGCGTTATCTGGCAGACACTAAGACTGACGAGGTCACGGCGGTGGGATGAGATGAATGCCTACTCTAGGAACACCGCCAACACATTTTAGCCCATAACACAGGGGGTGGGCATCAACCTGACTGCAGAGAGATAAAACAACATAAACACATTACCAGGCCTGTTTCAGCCCAGACACCCTGCCCACACACTGCAACTACTGCATACGAAGCACAATTACATTACCTTATACAAGCGCTCACATCCTGCCAAATAATGACCCATAAGAGCCACATTACCTTATATCAGCATTTACATCCTGCCAAATAATGACCATAAGCGCAGTCTTACCTTACATCAGTGTCCACATCCAACCAAACAACAACCCATCACAGCTGTATTACATCAGTGTTCACATCCTGCCAAATAATGACCCCCTAAGAGCAGTATTACCTCAAATCTGTTCACATCCTGCCAAATACTGACCAGTCAGTCAAAAACAACAAAAAGTTGCGACCCCTGTAAGTCTCTCTAGTATGTGCTGGGCAAATGCATCTTTGGTTTCTGAACTGCGTTTGCAGCACACAGAAGCGCTTGGTGTTCATAAGGCTGTGAAAGGACAGAGGAAGTAGAACACGGCGCCAAGGGTGTGCTGGGAAGGGTCAGAGGTCAGAGGTCACGGCCCCTGAGGGTGGGGTACCCCAGGATATCCAGCTCTGCAGGGGGGTTACCGCGCTGCGGTGAGAGAGCCAGTCGGGCCCGTTTCAGACGTTAAATCCGAAGTCTCACCGAGCTCCCGGGGAGAGGGCGAGGGGACGACCCCGTGTGTCTGAAGAGAACGAGCCGAAACTCCCCGGGCTCCGCAATCGGCTCCATCTCCCACCAATTACCCCGGAATCTGGGAGACAAAGTCCCGCGCTATTTTTAGAACACCTACGCCCATGGCAGACCAGCGCGGTCAGTTTATCAGCCTTGATCAGCACCCCCTCACCCCCCCGGGGGCGGCTCACACCCCTCAGACATCACGTACTGCTCTTCCCCTGAAAGCAGCAGCCCCAATCATCCAATCACACAATCATCGCCACCGCGGTCGCCCAATCACGCTCTGAATCACAGTAGCAGTCATCCAATCATCCAATCACAGCCTCATCACACAACACAACACACCTTCCACTGCAATCTCTTAAGCATTACATTACATTACATTACAGGTATTTAGCAGACGCTCTCATCCAGAGTGACATACACAACTTCGTACACAGCATTTACACTGCATCCATTTATACAGCTGGATATACACTGAAGCAATGCAGCTTGAACAAGCAATCGAACCTGTGACCTTTAGGTCACAAGACCAGCTTCCGTACCCATTACACTACACTGCCGCCCAGCTTAAACACGCACTCAAACCGCACTCATACACGCAACACCCAGACAGCCTGCACTCATCCAGACCAGCACCTGCTCTTAAACAGAGCGCACCTTTACCTGAGCACTGCCCAACTCACCACCCTCATCATCATCATCGCCTGTCACCGTCCACGAGAACACCCCACCCAGGCAGCAGGACCAGGAGGCACTGGGACACTAAAGCCGACCCTCACCTGAGCTCAGCTTCTGGAGAAGGTAAGGAACCTACAGGTAAGGTAAAGTTACCTGTGTGTGTTCCACGATACCCCCCCACTAACCCCCCACCCCACGCTCCCATCGGTCCTCCTGCTGAAACACGGCTGCAGAAAAGAGAGAGAACGCAGGCATCCCTCCCTCCCTCCCTCATCCTTTCACCCCTCCTTCTTCTCTATCCCTTCATCCCTTCTTCTCTCCATCCCTTCACCCCTTCATAGGGCATCCCCCGTCCTGCAGGGCTTCGGCCCCCCCAGGTTGAGCTCCAGTCTCGGATCGCCGGGTCATGAAGGGAGGCGAAGGTTCCATGCCTTACTGACCTGTTTTTAAACCTGCTGGAGCTCCATGTGAATCGCTCCTCTGAGACATGGCTCTCCTGTCCGCTGTCCCGCCATTTAAAAAGGCAAATAGAGGCGTCTGGAGGAGTCTCTGCTTACCTGAGGCGCCGCTCCTCCATCCTGCGTAAACACGCCCACATCCTGAACAAGATCCAGCAGCCCGGAGCCAACACACACACTGAGCGCGTGCAGCATGGGAGCTCTCCATTAGGGGTTCACACACACACACACACACACGCACATAGACACACACTCTCACACACACACACACACACACACACACACACACTCTCACACACACACACACACACACACACACACACACACACACACACAC
Organism: Anguilla pacifica; assembly: GCA_039654925.1. Classification (NCBI taxonomy): domain Eukaryota; kingdom Metazoa; phylum Chordata; class Actinopteri; order Anguilliformes; family Anguillidae; genus Anguilla; species Anguilla pacifica. Next base: position 64,191,877 of record CM077289.1, on the reverse strand, counting down.
ACACACACTCTCACACACACACACACACGCATGTATGGGCACACACACACGCACACCGCCACACACTCGCTGACACACACATAAGCACGCACACACACGCATGCACACATACACACACATGCACACGCACACACTGGATCGTGTGCAGTGAGTATGTGTGTGTTAACACACACACACACACACACACACATGCATACACACACTCTCACACACACACACACACTCATACACACACACACACACACACTCACTCTCACGCACGCACACACACACTCACACACACACACACTCACTCTCACGCACGCACACACACAGACACACAGCCTCCAGGTCACACGGCCGGGTCACATGACCGCACACTGAGCCTGACACACAGACGGCCCCTGCCGTAGAAGGGGCTGAGGACTCTGCCCTTATATGGGCCTGGCGGGGGGTGGAGAAGCGGACAGTATTTACTGTTCTGCTTCACTGGGAATTCCCATTTTTACAAGCCAGAGAGGATCTGCGCACGGACAAGCCAATTCAGCACTTCCCAAACTACAGGCCCAAAACAACTCCACTCCACTTACTCAGAGTTTACTAAAGTTCAGACTTACTCAGAGTTTCCTGAAGTTCAGACCTACTCAGAGTTTACTAAAGTTTAGAGTTACTGAGATTACTACAGTTCAGAGTTACTCCAAGTTTACTAAAGCTTAATCTCACTCAGTTTACTAAAGTTCAGTTACTCTGAATCTACTAGAGCTAAGCCTTACCCAGAGTTTACTGAAGTCCAGTTACTGAGAGCTTACTAAAGCTCGATCTCACTCAGAGTTACTGAAGTCTCAGTTTTACTCAGAGCTCAGAGTTATTGCATGTTTAGCAGAAGACTGTTTACTCAGAGCAGAACCTTTAATGCATGAGGAATCTCAAAGTGAAGCAGCAATATGAAGTTCAGAGGAGGACAGATTGGAAATCTCAGAGTCGCGCCTTCATAGTAAAACGTGTGCATACTGAATCTGATAATAAATGGCGTAAGTGGCTGAATAATTACACTAAGAGGCAGCCGACTCCGCCACAATAAAGCAGTTTACATTCTTCTTCCTGACAGTGATTAAGCTGAAGCAATAATCCTGACTCTTTATAGAGGCACTTACTCCACAAACACGCGGCTCAAACTGCCATTCCCAGCTGTCAATCACACACAGAAAGCCCCACCCACGGCTTCAGCCGGGGACCATGCATGAGGACGGCACATTTCTCCCCAAAATCTCCCCCCATTCCCCCAGCCGGGACCAGGTGAGCCTTTTAGGATTAGCGGCCCCAGGTTAGGCACTCCCTTCATTTACCTGCTGAAAACAGAAGCCCTGATTGGCTCGTCCTCCCAGGTTAACCTGTGCACCTGTGCTGCCCACCTGTGGCCATGTTTCAGAGTCGGGCCACGTAAGACCTCCACCTGCACCATCTCTCAGACAGAGCGTCTCCTCCTCCGTCCTGGCCTGTGACGAGAGGCCGGGGTCCCTCTGTGAGCGTGAGCGGCGTCCAGAGCAGCGCTAACGGGGGCAGAGCAGAAACCCGCTCAGGGGCGCTAAAGGGGGCGGAGCAGAAACCCGCTCAGGGGCGCTAAAGGGGGCGGAGCAGAAACCCGCTCAGGTGCCCTAAAGGGGGCGGAGCAGAAACCCGCTCAGGGGCGCTAAAAAGGGGGCGGAGCAGAAACCCGCTCAGGGGCGCTAAAGGGGGCGGAGCAGAAACCCGCTCAGGTGCCCTAAAGGGGGCGGAGCAGAAACCCGCTCAGGGGCGCTACAGGGGGCGGAGCAGAAACCCGCTCAGGTGCGCTAAAGGGGGCGGAGCAGAAACCCGCTCAGGGGCGCTAAAGGGGGCGGAGCAGAAACCCGCTCAGGGGCGCTAAAGGGGGCGGAGCAGAAACCCGCTCAGGTGCCCTAAAGGGGGCGGAGCAGAAACCCGCTCAGGGGCGCTAAAAAGGGGGCGGAGCAGAAACCCGCTCAGGGGCGCTAAAGGGGGCGGAGCAGAAACCCGCTCAGGTGCCCTAAAGGGGGCGGAGCAGAAACCCGCTCAGGGGCGCTACAGGGGGCGGAGCAGAAACCCGCTCAGGTGCGCTAAAGGGGGCGGAGCAGAAACCCGCTCAGGGGCGCTAAAGGGGGCGGAGCAGAAACCCGCTCAGGGGCGCTACAGGGGACAGGCGAAGACCACCGGAGCGGCGGGAAAACCAGCGGCCTGCTGGGACTGAGCGCGTGCAGGGGGGGGCGGGGGGGGCCGGAGGGGGCGAACCCGGCCTTAGCCTAAACCCAGGAGCGGAACACAGGCATGCGAAAAGCAGCTCCCTGGCCTCTGTGACCCGGGCCAGATTAGGGGGTCAGGGACGGGTGCAGCCAACTGCCCTCCCCCCCCCACCTCCCGCCCCACTCGGTCACGTTTGCCCAAAAATGGTCAAAACTGGCAGCAGAGCCGGGACGGTCCTGCCTGACGCCCCAGCGCTGGGTGCAGGCCGACGAACCGCAGCGTCCGGCCAAATTTCACTTAAAGAGGAGTTCATTAAGGGCGAGGCGGCCTGACCCCCTGCTTAAATCACCGGGCCCAGAGCAGAGGGGTGAGCGGGACTGGGCCGGGGGGGGGGGGGGGAGTAGGTCTTTCCCAGTGTTTCTCTTTCCACTTCATTCCACATGAAAGGGGAGCCCTGGAGCGCGGCGGTAACAAGGCCAAAAAGCGTCCAGCTGCCCAAATATGTACCTGCAGCCCCCGAGAGCCCAAATTACGACCGCCCCCCCCACCCCCACCCCACCCCCACCCCGTGACCCCTGAAGGGGACGCAGCCAGGGGAACAAAGACGGGATGCCTTCCAGGCTCACAGAAATAGAACACTGCCATATAGAGCCGGAGGAGAGGGGAGGGGGGGCGGGGGGGGGGGGGGCACGGGCGGGGGAGACAGGCAGCCGTTAATACGGCCTCCTTAGCAGCGCCCGGTTTAAAACAGGCAACACTTAGGAGCGCCATAAACTCCACCGCTACGGGGGCGAAGGGGGAGACCGCTAACAGCGCTAACACGGCTAACAGTGCTCACACCGCTAACACCGCTAACAGCGCTAACCGCTATGCCACACACAGGGCGGGGGCCCCCTTCCCGCACTGGACAGGTGTGACATCACCACTCAGGCCAGGAGCACAGAATCGCTCCAACGCCTCACAAGAGCACAATCTGCAGCCGTGATCTGAAGTATGTTTTGCTTTTTTAGAGAGGGGGGAAAAATCATAAAATAAACTCTTAGGGTTTAGGGTTTCAGCGCGGCGCGGGACACTTTCCAGAGCACCTCGGAGCGGCTCAGAGCGACGACTCCAGCTGCGCGGAGACGGAGCACCAAACGAGCAGGTCTCCTGAAGGCTGACATCATCAGGGACACCAGCGTCCCCCCCACGCACACTCACATACACTCACACACACTCACATGCACACGCTCACGCACTCACACACACACACACACACACTCACGCGCACACACACGCACACACACACACACACACACACTCACGTGCACACACACACACACACACTCACGCACAAACACACACACACACACACACACACACACACACACACACACACACACACACACACACACACACTCACACACACACACACACACACACACGCTCACACACACACACACACACACACACACACGCACACGCACACGCTCACACACACACACACACACACACACGCTCACGCACACACACAGACACACACACACACACACACACACACACACACACACACATCAGAAAGTCTGTTTTTACACAGGGGAGCTACTCGGGCTCATAAAAGTCCAGGCTTGACGCAGCGTTGGATAATCTCCTGTTTGAGAGTAAATGATGGCCCTATATGGGCAGAGCAGCCTGTTCTCCTCATTATGAAATGCACCAATGTGGCCGACACAGATTTCTGATTATCTGGGGGGACCATCGCCCGAAGCCGAGGGCGGGAGTTCGGTGGTTCTGTTTCCGTAAGTTATTTTGTTCAGCTGTTTAAAATCTTGCCATTCTTAATCAACACAATTTTTATTTCACAACTTCGAAGCAACGCAGCAAAGTTAAACATTTATTTTTTAATGACACTTCTTCACATTCACCTGACATAAAGTGCATTCCTCCAACTGAAAGTGCATTCCAGAAATATGAGTGGTTCCCCGATAATTCGTTTCAGGCCTGGTGGTACGCACAGAAAAAACCCCAAACAGATGTGGCACACAGGGTGGCACACAGGGTGGCACATTGGCACAGTGAGACACTGCAGCAGGTGGTCTGCACTTTATACTTCTGCTCAAATTTCTGTTTGCTCCGAATGTTCAAGACTTAAAACAAGATGATCACTGCTGCTAGATGTTCCAGATGGGCTGAACGGCCTGTTCTCCTCATTACGTATTCATATGTTATGTTCTAGATGGGCTGATTGGCCTGTTCTCCTCATTATGTATTCATATGTTATGTTCTAGATGGGCTGATTGGCCTGCTCTGTATTCCTTACGCAGTCACACGGCACAACCTCAGCAGACTGCAGCTCCAGTAAATGTGAGATCTGGTCCCGCACTGACTCATCTGCAGATGGAAGCAGCGACTGCATCATAGCAGTACACTGGCAGCCATGTTGAGAAGCGAGGACGCTGCTTTACCTGTTAATTATTAATGAGGCCAGAGAGCAGCACGCTGGCGGGGTAAGGGAGATGCTGCCGCGCTGCCTACTTTCATTTTCGGATTTTTTTTGTTAGTTTAAATTTTGTTCTCCTGTCTTTTGTTGCTATATATAGGGAAGGGGGTTTGGGGGGGGGGGGAGAAGAACCTTTTCTTTCTCTTCACAAATAAACACAGATGTTGCTCCTCTCTGACATCATGCGTCTCCATGGCAACGAGCCGAGAGAGCTGGCCCCATCTACAGCAGCCGCCGCTCAGCATCATCACCGAGCCACAACACCTTAATTCACACCCCCCCCCCCCCCCCCATACCCCCTCATACCCCCGTTCTCTATTTATAGGGGGAAGAGACATCTCTCCCTCAGGCAGACTGAGAAAGAGAGGAAGGGAGGGGGAGAGAGAGGGAGGGAGAGGGAGAGAGGGAGAGAAAAAGAGGAAGAGAGGGAGAGACAGAGAGAGAGGAGAAGGAGAGCGGAAAAGAGACTGAAGATGATGAAGGTGAACAATAAGAAGAAGCAGCTACTATCCGCCACAACCACTCTGAAACGCCCACTATGACAGAGCGCCATAATCCAGCAGCCTGATGGAGCAGAGCTATAAGCCCTGAGATTAAAACACCTGTACAAAAAAAAACACTGTGCAGGAAGAGGGAGCTACACACACACACACACACATGCATGCACGCACGCACACACACACACACACACAAGCACACACACACACTCACAACTGCCATAAACAAACAGAACACACACTCTTCATTCTGTCCCAAGTGCATCTGAATCGCAAACGACCGCCTCATCCTCAACACCCGAGCTACGTTCCGTAGACAGATTATATAACTGTCGCAGACGATTGTCAGAGAGATGACCAATTAGCCCAGGAGCTCTGAGTACACAAACAGCCGCTCGCGAAGCCCTCTCGTTTCCCCCGGACGCTCGCTCGCTCGCCCGCTCAGCGTTAGCACCGCTGCTTCTGGTGCTACTCCTGACGAGGTTCTGAAGTTCTGGTGCTACTCCTGACGAGGTTCTGAAGTTCTGGTGCTACTCCTGACGAGGTTCTGAAGTTCTGGTGCTACTCCTGACGAGGTTCTGAAGTTCTGGTGCTACTCCTGACGAGGAGAGAGAGAGAGAGAGAGAGAGAGAGAGAGAGAGAGAGGGGCTCCTGGCTGTTGGCTTTGAGCACTCACAGCCCCGCTGTGCGCAGCCTTTGGGATGGTAACTGCACTGTCCTCATGTTGACTCTCACATTGTCACCGGCGATCAAAGGAAACCAGCAGCCGCACAGCGCGGGGAACTCCTATTCAATACAACAATAATAATAAAGGAAACCGAGATAAAGATCTTGTGACTAGCGACTCAGCGATTGTGGGGTTTTCCATGGCCGTTGTATCCAGACACTCAACCTAAACGGCTCCAGTAAGAATATCCAGCTGTATGAACTGATCGTATATAAAAAATGTCGACTGTGGATTTGTATGCAAACTGAAAGACAGAAATGACCCAGATTCAGACATAACCACCACGTCAACATAAGGGAAACTCCAATTCAACCCTACTAAACTCCTATTACACCTCTCAGGCTGCTCTGATGTGGCTTTCAATATGACTCACAGTTAAATACAAGTGTCAGGCTTAATGCTTGTTTTTCTTGACATACGCACGCCAGTGATAAAAAAGAAATAATAATTATAACAATAAGAAAAAATTTGTTTTTGTTTTGCGGGTAGATATTTTTTCTAAATGTTGAGCGAAACCTGGCCAGATGAGAGCAGCCTGACCTGTAAGAGACTCAGGAGCACACCTGGCGCACCTGGCACACCTGGCACACCTGGCACACCTGGGCCTTACCGGACTGGGGACTGATCAGGTGGGAGGAGACTGGGAGCGCCTTCTGCGAGAGAGAGAGGGAATGAGAGAGAGAGGGAGAAAGAGAGAGAGAGAGAGGGAGAGGGGGAGGGAGGGAGAAAGAGAGAGAAAGAGGGAGAGGGAATGAGAGAGAAAGAGGTAGGGAGAGAGAGGGAGAAAGAGGGAATCAGAGAAAGAAAGGGGGTGAGAGAGAGAATGAGAGAGAGAGAGGGAATGAGAGAGAGAAAGGGAGAGAGAGAGAGAGACAGAGAGAGAAAGAGATGAGAATTAGAGAAAGAGAGAGAAATAGTCTCACACACGCCCCAAACACATGCTACAGAGTCTCACACCCTCCTGACAGACCCGGCGCTCAGGAGGGGAGGCAGACGCTGGGACCCATTTTCGGTTCCGGCGCCGCGTTCCTCCCGTGGCTAACGCGCACAGTCCCAGGCTGAGAGCGCAGAGTGTGAGAGAGGAGACCGTGCCAGAGCCACGCGGACGGAAATCACCGGAAGGGATTCATATTTAACACCGATTTTACTGGCTACAGTATCACCTTCAGCTACACTAAAAATGCACTGGAACTGCTTCACAGTGGTAGTAATGTAGATTTTTTTGTGTATTCTACAAAAATGTTCAAAATACTGTACCCCAAAATTTCTCTGTTTCTTAAAGCCTAATGTGTTTCATGTCAGCCGCTCGATGCCAGCTGTTCTATTTAAAACATCCCCAAAGTGTGTTAATCCGCACCATGTGCTCACACCGCCGTAAAACCAGCCCTGACCGATCGAGACAGCAAGGATCAATGTGAGCGCGCTCGCAGGAAACGCCCACCATCACACCTGCCAATACCTACAGACGATTACCACACAATCACACGCCTGTTAATTACTATTGACGATTATAATCAGGATCCTGTCAATTTCCCCCAGTGATCATGACCACGGACCCGACACTTCCTGCAGACAGTTATAAGTACAGACCTGCTCATTTCTACAGACTGTCGTACAGACTGGTACACTGTGAAGACCTGGCCGACTCTGGAGAACACGCATGTGAGCGTTTCCCAGAATGCACCTGCAATCACGGCGCAGGCAAGTGGAGGTTCCAAACTGGGGAGTAACACAGTCGAACCTGCGACCACCCGGCCCCTGGGACTGACACTCCGCACCGTGCAGTAAAGGACTTCCTGTGTCTCCTACACTGAATTAACACGCATAATGAAGACTTAACAGGAACAGTGTAGCCAATAGCAGGGCCAGCTTGGCTCAGGTATAGCCAATAGCAGGGCCAGCTTTGCACTGGGGTAGCCAATAGCAGGGCCAGCTTGGCTCAGGTATAGCCAATAGCAGGTCCAGCTTGGCTCAGGTATAGCCAATAGCAGGGCCAGCTTTGCACTGGGGTAGCCAATACAGGGCCAGCTTGGCTCAGGTATAGCCAATAGCAGGTCCAGCTTGGCTCAGGTATAGCCAATAGCAGGGCCAGCTTTGCACTGGGGTAGCCAATAGCAGGGCCAGCTTGGCTGAGGTTTGGCCAATCGCAGGGCTGTTTGAGGGCTGTTTTTAGCCCCACACAGGCACTGATTCACCGTGTTTACTACGTATTTACATTAGCTGCCAGCCTTGAGACGCTTCCCAGTGATGTGGTGCCAGGCCTTGGCAACGCTCCACTGACTCACATATTAATGAGCGTAACTAAGCACCCACGCATCTCACTGCAGATAGACCAGAGTTACCCACCAGTTATCTCCACCAGCCCCCCCTGCGAACACAGGCTCCTCACCGGAGTTATCCACCAGCCCCCCCTGCGAACACAGGCTCCTCACCAGAGTTATCTCCACCAGCCCCCCCTGCGAACACAGGCTCCTCACCAGAGTTATCTCCACCAGCCCCCCCTGCGAGCACAGGCTCCTCACCAGAGTTATCCACCAGCCCCCCCCCGCAAACACAGGCTCCTCACTGGAGTTATCTCCCCCCCCAGCAGCCCTGCTGTATCCCAGGTCCAGGCGCATGTCAGCGTGAGCAGCCTGGATGAGTCACCTGTGTGTGCGCTGAACCGGCGTGGCAGAGCTTCAGCTGACCTTGTGTGCGCTGGAGGAAGTCACTGAATCCACAGACCTGTCCACAGAGCTCTGTGAGGCAGTCACACACCTGGCGGAGCACTGAGCGAGCCGTTACTCACGCTGCTGGAGGGAGGCGACCGCGACCTTGAGTCATGTGACGTCCGCATCAAACGGGCGGCCCCGGCGGCCCCGGGGGGCCCAGGTGACATTAATCCTCCCCGTGCAGCACATCAATCAAACTCCCCATCAATAGAATCATGTTGGATGCAGTGCCCGGGACCAGAGAGGCACGGTCCACACGCCCCGCTCCCCCCCCCCCCCCCCGGGGTGCGTATAAACTATTTAAGCAGCCGGGGCGCGCCCCGGGGGAAGGGTCCTAATAGAATCATCGCCCCGTCGCCGAGGGTGAGAAATCGCACCGCGCGGCGGCTGACGGAACGCGCGGGACTCGGTGCCGTATTTTTAGCTCTGTGCTTTTCTCTGTGACGCTGCCTGCTTTTAGAGCAGCAGAGACGTGTGACTGAAGAGAGGAGCTGCAACGTATGGCCTGCCTCCCCTCGCCACGGCAACAAGCCCCTGACTGCCACAGCACCACGCCACGCGCCGCACGCCGCAGACCAGCGGGACAATCCGCCCCGCTCTAATAAAGCTGAACACTCTGCCTCTCCACGGCCGAGGCCCAGACATTCCTACAGACGTTCCAGCCTCATGAATATTCACACAGAGGCATGAGCCCCTGTGCAACACTGGGCCAATGGCTGATCGGCACTGTAGCACGACTCCTGCGGGGGCTCATTGTGACATCACTGCTGTGGCACTGCAAGCTGATTGGTCTACAGTAGTCCTGTGCGGAGTTCTCGGGGAGTTCCGGAACGGCTAGCAGACTAAATTTCCACCAGCAGTTTCTCGCTGCACAAGATCACAGATAAACTGCAGGCAGAAAGAGATAAAGACACAGAGTGACAGAGAGGAGGACTGCCGCTTTCTGCCTGTTCCTCCAGGCACTCAGCCAGTGATCACAGATCAATGTGTTCGGCTGATGGAGAGCGAGGCCCGGACACTCTAATGGGGCCACCGCCTCATTACAGCATGTTCTGAGCACCTCCATTACCCCCCAGTATAGACAGGAACTCACTGTCCCATCCACCTCCATTACCCCCCAGTATAGACAGGAACTCACTGTCCCATCCACCTCCATTACCTCCCAGTATAGACAGGAACTCACTGTCCCATCCACCTCCATTACCCCCCAGTATAGACAGGATCTCACTGTCCCATCCACCTCCATTACCCCCCAATATAGACAGGATCTCACTGTCCCATCCACCTCCATTACCCCCCAGTATAGACAGGATCTCACTGTCCCATCCACCTCCATTACCCCCCAGTATAGACAGGATCTCACTGTCCCATCCACCTCCATTACCCCCCAGTATAGACAGGAACTCACTGTCCCATCCACCTCCATTACCCCCCAGTATAGACAGGAACTCACTGTCCCATCCACCTCCATTACCCCCCAGTATAGACAGGAACTCACTGTCCCATCCACCTCCATTACCCCCCAGTATAGACAGGATCTCACTGTCCCATCCACCTCCATTACCCCCCAGTATAGACAGGATCTCACTGTCCCATCCACCTCCATTACCTCCCAGTATAGACAGGAACTCACTGTCCCATCCACCTCCATTACCCCCCAGTATAGACAGGATCTCACTGTCCCATCCACCTCCATTACCCCCCAGTATAGACAGGAACTCACTGTCCCATCCACCTCCATTACCCCCCAGTATAGACAGGAACTCACTGTCCCATCCACCTCCATTACCCCCCAGTATAGACAGGAACTCACTGTCCCATCCACCTCCATTACCCCCCAGTATAGACAGGAACTCACTGTCCCATCCACCTCCATTACCCCCCAGTATAGACAGGAACTCACTGTCCCATCCACCTCCATTACCTCCCAGTATAGACAGGAACTCACTGTCCCATCCACCTCCATTACCCCCCAGTATAGACAGGAACTCACTGTCCCATCCACCATCAAAGCAGCTACGGTGCAGATAAAGGGAGTAACGTGTCCCCTGTGAGGGACAGGAACCAGGCCGCTAAAGCTGGGCTACTCTACACAGGACCCCAGAGCCAATCAGAGCTTCTTAAAAATCTCTTTCGGCAGAAAAACGCTTGGCGTCGATGAAACACTTGGCGTTCCTCGTCGGCCACTTCACCTCCCGAACCGGGATCGGGTTCCGGACTGCGACGGGCCGCTCTTTAAAACGGAGAGGAGAGCAAAAGTGCCGTTTGGATATATTAAATACGTCGAGTGTTTGGCTAAGCGGAGAGCTTTCAAAGGACTCTCAAAAAAAGAGGAGAAGCAGGAGTGAAGGTGGGAGGGGAAGGATGTCATAAACGCTCTGCGTTACGTTCACGCTCACAGCTCCGGAGGGAATTATGGGAATTATCAATATTTATTTCAAAAGGCTTCAATGATCCTTGTGCTTTCCACAGTGTTTGTGTACGTTTTCCAAATTGAAAAGGTGACCTCTGTGACCGGATCTGTTTACAAGTAACGGTCCAAAATGGCTTCATCCCCACACCCTCACAGTCGCCGCAGTGAGAATGACTCCATTTTGTTTCTGACTAAGAGCCCCTGCAGCAGAGCCGCACGTGCATCCGTGTAAACAGCACATTCAGGCTCGTAACTGCAAACACACGCGTTCGGAAATACGGCCGACTGCCGGAGTCTCCAAACGCCGCGAAACGCTTCGACAGCAACCGGGAGAGACGCGGCTTCCACGTGCCCACAACACACCTGCCACACGCCCGCGCCACGCCCGCGCCAGGCCTACACCACGCCCGCGCCAGGCCTACACCACGCCCGGGCAGACCACAGGAGCCGCGTGGTCAGGGCGCTAATCCTGATGACATCACAGAGCCCGGCGGGTGATGCTCTGCTTCGCGGCGGTCACCCCCCCCCCCCCCCCCCCCCCCAGAGCGCTAAGCCCCATGGGAACAGCCCCCCATAACCACCACGCAGTCCGCCAACCGCTACACCTCCTTCACACAGGCCAGACGTCCTGCTGACTCCCGCCCAGCACAGCCTGGACTCAGGCTGGGGACTCGAAGCAGAGCTGTGGGCTGGTCAGGGGGTTGATCTTAGTGCTGTGGGCTGGTCAGGGGGTTGATCTTAGTGCTGTGGGCTGGTCAGGGGGTTGATCTTAGTGCTGTGGGCTGGTCAGGGGGTTGATCTTAGTGCTGTGGGCTGGTCAGGGGGTTGATCTTAGTGCTGTGGGCTGGTCAGGGGGTTGATCTTAGTGCTGTGGGCTGGTCAGGGGGTTGATCTTAGTGCTGTGGGCTGGTCAGGGGGTTGATCTTAGTGCTGTGGGCTGGTCAGGGGGTTGATCTTAGTGCTGTGGGCTGGTCAGGGGGTTGATCTTAGTGCTGTGGGCTGGTCAGGGGGTTGATCTTAGTGCTGTGGGCTGGTCAGGGGGTTGATCTTAGTGCTGTGGGCTGGTCAGGGGGTTGATCTTAGTGCTGTGGGCTGGTCAGGGGGTTGATCTTAGTGCTGTGGGCTGGTCAGGGGGTTGATCTTAGTGCTGTGGGCTGGTCAGGGGGTTGATCTTAGTGCTGTGGGCTGGTCAGTGGGTTGATCTTAGTGCTGTGGGCTGGTCAGGGGGTTGATCTTAGTGCTGTGGGCTGGTCAGGGGGTTGATCTTAGTGCTGTGGGCTGGTCAGGGGGTTGATCTTAGTGCTGTGGGCTGGTCAGGGGGTTGATCTTAGTGCTGTGGGCTGGTCAGGGGGTTGATCTTAGTGCCAGTGTAACAAAACTGCAATCGTAAAAAACAACGCCACCAAAACTAGCGCCAGGTCTGAGGGTTCCAAACCCCCGAGGGGCGCTGGACTGCATCGGCACGCGTTCCCGCGTCCCCAAAAAGTCTGTCGCCCCGCAGAGACACGCACGCACGCACGCACGCACGCACGCACGCTCGCACGCACGCACGGGACGATGAATCACTGGCCCACATCCACGTCTTTCCACAGGGAAAAATCTCTTTGAAATAAAAATGTAAAAAACAGGTTTATTTTTAGAGACCAAACACGACATTGTGTGAGGTAACTGCAAACATTCCGTTGATTAGAACTACAGATAATCCCTGAGCGTACCCGCCCCCCCTCAGCCCCCCCCCCTCCCAAGGGCGCTGCAGTCTGTCATCAGCGCTGCGAGCCTCTGAGCGAGAGCAGCGTGTTTCAGGCGCTCAGCGGGCCTCTCTGCACACGTCACATCTGGCCGAGGAGCAGGCCGAGCGGCCTGACCTTCAGCCACACACAGCTGCCCAAGGGCACGACTGCCCCCCCCCCCATCAGTACACACTGTCCAAACCAGCACTGAACAAAGTTACAGTCCTCACAATCAGTACACACTGTCCACACCAGCACTGAACAAAGTTACAGTCCTCACAATCAGTACACACTGTCCACACCAGCACTGAACAAAGTTACAGTCCTCACAATCAGTACACACTGTCCACACCAGCACTGAACAAAGTTACAGTCCTCACAATCAGTACACACTGTCCACACTAGCTCTCATACACACCCCAGGATCAGTGCATACTGCCCAAACCAGCACTCAACAAAGTCAGTCCCCAGGATCAGTGCATACTGCCCAAACTTATACACACAGTCACAGTCCTCCAATCAGCAGTGGCCAAACTTATACGCTAAATTACAGTTCCAACAATCAATACACACTATCACACAACTCTCTAAATGCACAAACACACAGGTAGCACCACAGTCAGGCATATCATTACAAACCCGACAACCTCCAATAAATGGAAAATGATCCAATTAAACAATAATTTCATGTCAAGGTAGCCCAACCTAACAAGAATGCCTGGAAAGTGTGAGTTTAATACCTAAGAGGTCGATAGGCTCATAAAACATCAGGTAATAAATTAGGAAAATGGGAATTAGCCTCCTGGGAGCAGAGAGAGAAAGATGAAAATTTCAAGCCGAGCTCTGTCCCCACTTCACCTCTCTCTCTCTCTCTCTCTCTCTCTCTCTCTCTCTCTCTCTCACACTGTCTCTCTCTCTCTCTCACACTGTCTCTCTCTCTGTGTGTCTCTCTGTGTGTCTCTCTCTCTCTCAGTATCAGTGGGCTGAACCTGCTGATTGGCTGCGTTCATAGAGCTCATGTGATTAAAGCGTAATGACATATGAAGACATATGGCGTAATGACCGCGCCCTGATGAGGGGCCCTTAATGAAGGGCCACACAATAAAGCCATAAAACTTTATTATTTCCCACGGCGTGCATTTGAGTGGCACGCGCACTAAATCCCCCACAAGCGCAGAACCGCCGCTCGCACATCAAACGAAAGAGAAACCCTCATTCCGCATGGGGGGGGGATTTCCACACTCACCCCAGCTACGGACAATAAAAAAATTAGCTGCTGCCATGACAACGCCCTCCGCCCCCGCCTCAGAGCTCCACAGAGGGGTCACAGGCGGCCTGCGTGAATAACGGGCGGAGTCACGGAGACATTTCGCCGTCCGCGAAACGAGGGACTCGCGTCCCTCCCCGCTGAGACCCGCCGGAGGAGAAGGAGAAAATTAGATCGGGGGGTCTCTGCCTAATTTCACACCCCCGAGATCCGCATACGGAAGCCTCTGCCTAATTAGAGAGCTCCATCGGCAGGCCGGGAGTGAGCCTTAATACGGCCCTCCTGACCAATGGCAGCGCGGCAATGCTAACCGAATCACAGCACTGCGCACCCGCCCAGGCTTCTCAGAGCCACCGTCTGCAGTGCTACAGCGCTATAGCATCAGTCTGAATCTATAATTCAGCATTTGGAACAACAGCTACCACCACCACCACCTTCATCCTAATCACCACCTAACCTTACCCCCACCGACAAGCTTTCCCCTAAATATCACCCAGACCCCCACCCCTAACTGCAACCAACACCCTAACCATCACCTAGACCCCAACCACCACAGTCGGCCATCTTGGTCGATACGAGTCACCACCACCGTCTCCAACGACACCAGAACCACTGTTCCAGCACCTCTGCACACCCTCAGCTCAGTTAACGTGTTGTTTTAATGTTGTAATTTTAGCCGCTGAGCTGTAAAGACTGAGGGCGTCCTGTTCAGCTCAGTGCTGCACGCAGGTTCCTATAATTAATCACACATGAACTCTGGGTCTGCCTGCAAAGGCACTGAATCATTAAATAAGCAATTAGCAACAGCGTGATTTATAACTACTGACTGACTGCTGCTGATTACATGAGCATCCTCCACCTCGCCAGCAGTCTCCCCGCCTCATACCAACCAGGGCTGGGATTGATTAATACTGAAACTAAGCAGGGCTGGGATTGGTTAGTACTGAAACTAAGAGGGCTGGGATTGGTTAATACTGAAACTAAGCAGGGCTAGGACTGGTTAGTACTGAAACTAAGCAGGGCTGGGATTGGTTAGTACTGAAACTAAGCAGGGCTGGGATTGGTTGGTACTGAAGCTAAGCAGGGCTGGGATTGGTTAGTACTGAAACCAAGCAGGGATGGGACTGGTTAGTACTGAAGCTAAGCAGGGTTGGGATTGGTTAGTACTGAAGATAAGCAGGTTGTCGCTCCATCACAATCCACGGCTGCTCCAGCCCTGCTCCCCTCTGCTCCGCCCCCACCCCACAGAGCCGGCCCGGGACAAGCTGCATTCCTGCTGATGCACAGTCATCTGATGCCTCAGGCGGTCATGTGACCCCGCCGTTCACACAGAGGCCCCCTTCACCCCGACAGGCCTGCGCCACACAGACAGACAGACAGAGAGAGAGACACACAGACAGACAGACACCACAGACAGACAGACAGAGAGAGACACACAGACAGACAGACACCACAGACAGACAGACAGAGAGAGAGACACACAGACAGACGGACACCACAGACAGATGGAGAGAGAGAGGGACAGACAGACAGACACCACAGACAGACAGACGGAGAGAGAGACACACAGACAGATGGAGAGACAGATGGATGGACGGACGGAGAGAGGGACAGAGAGACGGATGGAGAGAGAGACGGGCTGACCCGTCCACAGCCATGACCTCACTGGTTTAAACGGGGTCACGCGGCCGGTGACACTCGGACGCCCTCTCATCACGAGCCCCTTTGCTGTTATCATCGCTCCGGCTGATCAAAAGGCCATGATGTGCCGGGGCAGCGCTGCAGCAGGGCACGCAGGGCCACGGTCTAATTGGGAGTGTAAATTACGTTTATGAGCACGCCTGCCCCCCCCCCTCGGCTGCTGGCGCCCCTCCTGACCACTGGGGGGGGGGGGGGGGCGTAAGAGAGGTGATGTCGTTTCCTGTGGGGAGAGGGTGAAATCTAAGATAGGAGATAATAGCTTTTCTATGCAGAGTTTCCAAGTATTTTTAGACTACACGTGCAGTCCAAGAACAGTCTGGGGATTTTAACCTCTCTCCTTCTCTCGCTCTCTCTATCCTCTTCTCTCTCTCTCTTTCTCTCTCTCTCTATCCTCTTCTCTCTCCATCTCTCTCTCTCTCTCTCTCTCTCTATCCTCTTCTCTCTCCACCTCTCTCTCTCTCTCTATCCTCTTCTCTCTCCATCTCTCTCTCTCTCTCTCTCTATCCTCTTTTCTCTCCATCTC
Source organism: Anguilla pacifica (assembly GCA_039654925.1). Taxonomy (NCBI): domain Eukaryota; kingdom Metazoa; phylum Chordata; class Actinopteri; order Anguilliformes; family Anguillidae; genus Anguilla; species Anguilla pacifica. The sequence continues at coordinate 64,175,612 of CM077289.1, read as the reverse complement.
TCTCTCTCTCTCTATCCTCTTCTCTCACTCTCTTTCCCACTCCAGGCTCAATAACCGTAAACCACAGAAGGTATAATTACCGTGTTCCGCGGTGCTCCAGCAGAGAGATGTTGTACACACAGCCTGCCCCGCTACGCCCAGCTCCGCTACCACACGCTCCCTGTGGCTCACCCCCTCACTCAGAGCGCGCGGTCCGCCGACCGGCCGAGCGACCGCGGGAGGAGAGCGTCCAGCCAAGCGCCTTATCCACGGCGGCTCACCTTTAGGGTGGCTCACCGTTAGCGTGGCTGGTCATTAGCATGGCTCACCGTTAGCGTGGCTGGTCATTAGCATGGCTCACCGTTAGCACGGCTGGTCATTAGCATTGCTCACCGTTAGCGCGGCTGGTCATTAGCATGGCTCACCGTTAGCGCGGCTGGTCATTAGCATGGCTCACCGTTAGCACAGCTGGTCATTAGCATGGCTCACCGTTAGCGCGGCTGGTTGTTAGCGCGGCTCGCCATTAGTATGGCTGGTCGTTAGCGTCGCTCACCATTAGCGCGGCTCGCCGTTAGCATGGCTGGTCGTTAGCGCGGCTGGTCGTTAGCGCGGCCGCTAAGCGCTCCGCTCGGCCGCCTGGTCGCGCAGCGCATTAAAATGCTAATTCAGCCGCCGGTACGACGCCCCAGCGATGCCGCAAAAATGTATTTCTGAGCAGCTGTTTCCCGGGCAACCGGCCACACTCACAGCCTTACACACAAACTCACTCACGCGGTCCTCAGCCCCGCTGTACGGCAGAAACTTACTCAGAGAATAAAAGCCCTCAATTTAGCAGCCCTACCAGTCACACAGTTTTTAGCCCATTTGTTGTTTGTGTCTGATGCTTTCAGGCATTTCATTTGTTTACTTAAGTGAAAGTGTGTGACCTAATACAACCTAATTACTGCATGTGATTACTTTTAATAGTCAGAGTAACTATCAAAGTTATTTTGGTCCACACGCCCTTCCCCTCTCTTGCCCCACCCCTAACCCTGTCACACCCCCAATTTCAAATCCACCTCTAGCTATGCCACACCCTCAATTTGGACTCCACCCCAGACATATGCTTTCACTGGTGGGCTGCCCCAGCCACACCCCGCCACACCCCCCTCTCTTGCCCCCCAGCGCTGCAGATGCCCCCCCCCCTCCCAGCATCAGATAAAGAGGGCAAAACATCGGCACTCAGCCAAAAACCAAATGGCTCACTCTGCATTCACACAGAACAAGAGAGCAGCAGCTATTACCTGTGAGAGAGGCTCATAAATCCACACAGACAGACACCTCTGCTGCTCTAAACACACACACAGACCATATACACACACACACACACACACACACACAGACGCATACTCTAAGACACACTATTACAGAAGGCAATGGTATATACACTACCACACACACCACAGAAACACTGGTGTTCTGTGCTCGGTGCGAAAGCTTCTGCACTAAATCCTCTAATTAAAAAGTGAAAAGCACGGGGCGGTTTACTCTGGCAGCGGGACACAGACCGGCCCAAGTGGCTTTTTAAGGAAGCGGCGCTCTCTCTCCCTCTCTCTCTCCCTCCCTCCCTCCGTCTCCCTCCCTCTCTCTCTCTCTCCCTCCCTCCGTCTCCCTCCCTCTCTCTCTCCCTCCCTCCATCTCTCTCCCTCCCTCCCTCCCTCCCTCTCTCTCTCCCTCCCTCCGTCTCTCTCTCTCCCTCCCTCCCTCCCTCTCTCTCTCTCTCTCTCTCTCTCCACAAGGCCTGGAACGGAGCGAGAGAGAGCGCACCTGAGGCCCGCGCGCGACGCGCTCTCCCGCTAAAGCGCGGCTCGTGCGGCGAGCGCCATGCGCTGCCGGAACCTTCCGCGCGTCCGCGCGAGCTGACAGATGTTCTATTGATCCGCCGTCAACGACTCCATATGCCGGGTGTCATGAGACAGAACATACTTTAATGAAATATTCATTACCTCATTCATTCATTTATTTATCCAGCGTAAACATTCCCACCGCGGGAGAAACACCGACTACAGCGCACTACTGAGGAAACACTGGCTACAGTGCACTACTAAGGAAACACTGACTACAGCGCACTACTAAGGAAACACTGGCTACAGTGCACTACTAAGGAAACACTGACTACAGCGCACTACTGAGGAAACACTGACTACAGCGCACTACTAAGGAAACACCGACTACAGCGCACTACTGAGGAAACACTGGCTACAGTACACTACTAAGGAAACACTGGCTACAGTGCACTACTAAGGAAACACTGGCTACAGTACACTACTAAGGAAACACTGGCTACAGTGCACTACTAAGGAAACACTGGCTACAGTACAGTACTAAGGAAACACTGACTACAGTGCACTACTAAGGAAACACTGACTACAGCGCACTACTGAGGAAACACTGACTACAGCGCACTACTAAGGAAACACCGACTACAGTGCACTACTAAGGAAACACTGGCTACAGTACACTACTAAGGAAACACTGGCTACAGTGCACTACTAAGGAAACACTGGCTACAGTACAGTACTAAGGAAACACTGACTACAGTGCACTACTAAGGAAACACTGACTACAGTGCACTACTAAGGAAACACTGGCTACAGTGCACTACTAAGGAAACACTGGCTACAGTACACTACGAAGGAAACACTGACTACAGTGCACTGCTAAGGAAACACTGACTACAGTGCACTACTAAGGAAACACTGACTACAGTGCACTACTAAGGAAACACTGACTACAGTACACTACTAAGGAAACACTGGCTACAGTGCACTACTAAGGAAACACTGGCTACAGTACAGTACTAAGGAAACACTGACTACAGTACACTACTAAGGAAACACTGGCTACAGTGCACTACTAAGGAAACGCTGACTACAGTGCACTACTAAGGAAACACTGACTACAGTGCACTACTAAGGAAACACTGGCTACAGTGCACTACTAAGGAAACACTGGCTACAGTGCACTACTAAGGAAACACTGGCTACAGTACACTACGAAGGAAACACTGACTACAGTGCACTGCTAAGGAAACACTGACTACAGTGCACTACTAAGGAAACACTGACTACAGTGCACTACTAAGGAAACACTGACTACAGTACACTACTAAGGAAACACTGGCTACAGTATACTACTAAGGAAATACCGGCTTTCAAATTCAACCAGACCCTAATGTTTCCCCATAACACAGGTTCAGATACACACACATAAATCAGCGGTCACTGCTTCATATTTCAAAAGACTAGAGAACAGGGAATATGAAAACAGCTAAGCCTTCTCCTTTGGGGGGGGGGGGGGGGCCAAGCACTCTTAAAACAGGCTTGTATCCTGAGGGCTGCAGGCTCAAATCCCACCTGGGAACCTGTGGCACAGCCATCAAAGACCTGTGGTACAAATGATCCTTGTGTGAAACGCCCTGTGTTCCGCTGGCGTCCGCTGCAGCGGATGAGGACTGTGACGTGGGGAGAGCAGAGGGTCCGTGTTCGGTACGGCCAGCACAGCTACACAGCGTGTATATTTAAATGCAGCCTCGGGCTCAGTGGGCTTGGCCGGGCCCTCAGGCCGCGTTTGCGCAAGCAGAGATGAGCTCATTCCAGGAGGAGCTCATTTTCATAAGATACAGCATCGTCACCTCCATCTCCCCGCCCACACATCCTGGTCCGACTCTGCATCACAAGCACAAAACTGCGGCCATCATCAAAACAATTAAAACTTGAACAAAAGCTCCACTTACCAGTTCAACATGAAATATCTTCAGACAGCAGAAGCATCTCCTTTCCTGGGGAGGGGACAGAGAATAAAGATATAAATGAAGCTGCTGTCTATGTGTTTACTGACACACACCCCAGCCTGTGACAGTGTGAGAGGACCCTTAAAGCCACCATCCAGCAAATCATATGCAGCAGTGATCACACTCCACACACAACCGGCCAATGAGACGCAGCAGTGATCACACTCCACACACAACCGGCCAATCATACGCAGCAGTGATCACACTCCACACACAACCGGCCAATCATATGCAGCAGTGATCACACTCCACACACAACCGGCCAATGAGACGCAGCAGTGATCACACTCCACACACAACCGGCCAATGAGACGCAGCAGTGATCACACTCCACACACAACCGGCCAATCATACGCAGCAGTGATCACACTCCACACACAACCGGCCAATCATACGCAGCAGTGATCACACTCCACACACAACCGGCCAATCATACGCAGCAGTGATCACACTCCACACACAACCGGCCAATGAGACGCAGCAGTGATCACACTCCACACACAACCGGCCAATCATACGCAGCAGTGATCACACTCCACACACAACCGGCCAATGAGACGCAGCAGTGATCACATTCCACACACAACCGGCCAATCATACGCAGCATTGATCACACTCCACACACAACCGGCCAATCATACGCAGCAGTGATCACACTCCACACACAACCGGCCAATCATACGCAGCAGTGATCACACTCCACACACAACCGGCCAATGAGACGCAGCAGTGATCACACTCCACACACAACCGGCCAATGAGACGCAGCAGTGATCACTGTTATGGGGATTACTATTATTATTTGGCAGCTATTTCCTGGTCCCGATAACCCACAGCGCTTTTACACCGTTAAAGGTGGCGGAGCACAATTTAGCAGGTGATGCCAGGATGGGTGACATGTCCTATGGACACAGCCAGGGGGCACTGTGGAGCACGCCTTGTCTCTGAGACTCGGTGAAAATGTCCCTGCCAGTATGGGAGACTCACGTGAGAATAGTAGACTCACGCTGACTCACAATCAAGCACAATCACTCATATTTACACACCATTACACTCGCATTAACACCCAATCTCTGTCATTCTTTCACACACGGGCACACCCAGGAAGTGTGGAAATAGGAGAACCAAATAAATTTCTTGGGGGAGGAAGTTGCTACTTTATGTACCGATACCTAGTGTGTACTGTTTTCAAAAAATCTCACACTAACTCACAAATTCACAATCTGGATAATGTATTCACACACATACATGCACACACACACACACGCACACACACACATACACGCACACGCACAGAGACACACATACACACACACACACACAATGGGCTCACTGTGGAACCAGACTGGACAAAACGTCCTTGGTGACCAAATTCCTGGCTGTCTTGCCCTCCACAGAAAGGCGAGTGTTTGTGGGAAATGAGTCTGAACACACACACACACGCACACACTCACCCGCACACGCACACACACACACGTACACTCACGCACGCACACACACACACGCACACGCACGCGCACGCACAGGCACGCACACACACACACACACACTCACGTGCACACACACACACACATACACTCACGCACGCACACACACACACACACACACACACACACACACGCGCGCGCACACACACACACACACACTCACACACACACACACACACACACACACACACACACACACTCACACACACACACACACACACACACTCACACACGTGACTGCGTGTGGTCTGCGGGGCCGGGCTGCGTAAGTGCGCTCCGGTAGAACACTCCGGAGGCTATTCCCAAAGTGAGCAAGCTGCCTGGGCGATATTGAGCAGTGGACAGCATCCTGTGCGTGTGTGTGTAATGGTGTACAGTAATTCTTCCATTTGAGATTCACAGCAGAATCCATCTTATTTCTCTAACGCTCAGTTGACACTGTAACCAACATCACTTCCCAGCCAATCTGAGTCTGAGTGAGGTGTATGTTTTTATGTGCACCTGTGTGTAAGTTTGTGTGACTTTGTGTGTGTGTGTGTGTGTGTACATGTATATGTGAGAGTGCATGCGTTTGCATGTCGGCCAATATAGCAGGACAGTCTGTTTGTGTGCATGTATGTAGGTTGTGACAAAGCTTTCTGCATTACCAAAGCAAATAAACGTTTTTTTAAAAATGTCCTGCAGTTGCCAACGACGGTGGGGTGGATTTGAGAACAGATTGAGAATTTCCTATCCAACAGAAACAAACAGCTTGGAGAGACAGACGCAGATATTTCACCAATGCCAAGACTGAAGGACACAAAAGCTGGGCTATTTTTGTGAATGAAAGAACCGGCCCTTAATATCTCTCTGAAAATCCTCCCACACAGGTCTGTGCGCGCCTTGAATACCAACTAAGCAAGAGGCTGTGCAGAAACCAAAATCAGGACCGAACCATTAACCTATCCGCTCCCCTCCACACACACACCGCGGTCGGCTGCCGGGCAGCTGCACGCCGCGTCTGACAATAAACTGCGCCGCCTTGTTTAAATATTCGGCGGCGACGCGTAAACACCGGCCTCAATGTTGCTCATCATATACCAGTGGCTTGGCACCGGCCGCGACGCCCCGCGAAGGACGCACTCATCAGGCGGTCATAAAAGCGGACTGCCTTCCCTCTCCACTTACACTTCTGAAAGCGCGAGCGTGAGAAGCTAATGTTTTACTCATTATTCACACACGCAGCTGAATATTTGCTCTGGCCAGGCGGCTTATCTGTCTTGTTGAAGGTGTGTGCACAGTAACAGCGCTCATATCTGAGCGTCAAAACTGCTATCTGTGGGTTCCGCTATGGCTCTGACCTTGCCAGTCAAATCCTTCCTAGCAAAACGTGCTCCCACACACAAAGCCACCCAGTTTCGACGTTTTAAAAAGTTAGGTGTAATGCGAAAACGGTTGAACGGGTTAAAAAGAGAACAACCGTAACTTCATTCTTCCTCAAAAATGAGCCACTCTCACCTGAACGCCGCTCACGCTCAGACAATGGAGATACGTGACACCACAGGCTGAAATGTCTCGCACGCGTTCACCTGTGTGTCCCCTGCACCTGCGTCTGGCACGGCGCGAGCAGGGTGTGCACGCGGTGGGTCCCCAGCTAATTTTAATCAAATGCAAGAGAAGCGGTTTCTGCGTGATTCACATAACTGAGATATAACGTCCTTATAACCAATGTTCGGGAGAATGACAATCAAATGTAGTCAGCCTAAGCGACAAATTACACAAAAATGTTCCTGCTGCATAGTCGCTCGCGCTCACAAACACTCACATTATGTGTGCCCGTGTTTGCATTATTAGAAATGAGTCATCACGGGTACTGTAGCGACGTAAACACACATAACTTGCTATCTAAATTAATCCATATGTAGATACCATGTATTTGCTCGTTTTGTTAATATAAATTTTGCTTCCATGTTTGATATAATTACTTTAAAATGTACTCACAGCTTAACATTTCACATAGTGTTAGCCACATAGCTTTAAAATGCTTTATTCGGTAAATTAGATTCTCCGCCAGTTTATCATTAACGAATATGGCCTGCATTATTAAAGAGCAAAGGGGAAAACCAGCTGTTGAAATAAAACAACACGTTATGCGCCCGTTATTTAACAACAATGACGTCTTGGCAGCGTCGGTAGCTTGCTGTCCGGTTTAACTAGGTAGTTAGCTTGCTGGACGGTTAACGTTAGGGACAAGTCAGCTAGACTAACTGGTTACCGTTAACTACACGTCGTAAGCAACGTTAAATAATACAAGCTAGTCGGCTAACTTAGTCGAAGCAAAACATTAGCTTGTCAGCTAACGTTAGCAAACTACCGCTAGCCAGCCAGTCGAAAAGAAATCAAAGGGTTGGCTGGTTGTCCAGTAAACAGCAATGAACGTTATGAAAATAGTACATTGTTCCTAAAGCACACCAAACCGCTCAGACGCGAGATATGGCTGAAGACCCAAGTAGCGCATTATTAACATTAACTTGACAGCTAGCTCGCTGGACTTCTTGTATGCTAGCTACCGTTAGCTAACGTTCATTGACTAACAGTAACACCCCCATTTAACTCTCTGCCACTAACGGGCTTGGAGTTAACATTTGCGCGCTCACTATGAGGGAAAATGTTTAGAAAAAATGCACGGAACACTTTTCGGTTGTAACCGTTCCTCCCTATTGAAACTGACAGCTCAGCTGTTTAAGTTGGCACATTTGGTGAGGATTTAGCTAGCTACCTTCTAGCTAACCGTAATTCTCCCCCCATCCCACCAGACACAGCTGTGGGTGTCTGCATCTTGTATTAGCCAGCAACCCGCACAATTAATAAAACACAGTCGAAAAACCAAGACTTTCTGTTCCTACCTCGGGCAATAATGTTAACAGCCAGTCATTGTCACAGAAGTGCAATAACAAACGCGTCCGGACAAAATACTCCGCTGAGTGAGACTGAGGTGTTCTCCTCTTCCCACATCAGTCTCCCCTAGATTAGCCCTACACCCCTCGTACTCCTGGCTAGCACTAGCTCGCTAGTTATCCCGCTAGCTGGCTACATCAGCAATGTTGGTACTGTATTCTTACCGAAACGATTTTCCTTTCCTCCCTCCCTCTTACATCAATCGGTGGCTTGTCGTGGGCGGATTAAATCCGGTGTGAAATGATGGTTGGCCGTGGCAGGGCCAGGGATTTTATCTGGATTCCAGCTGATAGTTGGTGTCTTTATCCCTCTTAGTTCCGCCCGCTCCTCCCGTCTCCGTCTCCCAGTCGCTGCCTCCCTGTCCCTCCGGTGAAACGCGACTCTATCAGGGACCCCGCGAGGGAAGAGCGACTGTGGTGGAACCCCGCGAGGGCGAGCGCGTGCACGCCGCCAAAAAGGATTGAATGACAGCTTGTCAGGGGGCGCGAGACCCTTTCCTCGAGCCTGCGAGCAGAGGGCGGCACTGCAGCCGATCTAAAGCGTCTATAGTGCCATTTTTGCACGACCGTGACCCGAATTCGTTTTAATGCAGGCAGGGCACACAGTGCGCGCAGTTGGCTACAGCGTTTCTGTGAGCATGCAGAGCGCTGACTGACCAGGGTTGTACATTATTTTTGACAGATAATACCTTCATTTAAAAAATAAAGTATATAAACAGAACGCCAGTTTGACCGTGACTTTGTCTCAGCTCCAATACGTATGCACTTTCAGAAAATAATATGTATTCTAGTTCAGACAATATTAACTGCCGATTGTCCATTTGCGTGGTTAAAATATCATGTTAATGTGGATTTGATCCTTTAATTATAAGGCTGTAATCATTTTTTAATGAGTTCCGGCATATATGATGTTGAGGACGATGGTAATTAATTTTAGAGGCAGGCAACATTTGCGTCACTACACAGACAGCTTTTTACATCGTTTATACCTTTGTAGTTGTAGTTTTTGATCACGGAAAACATGTCACCAAAGATAAGCCGCCACGTGACCTACAGTAGTTCATAGCCAAATGTAGACTAACTATGTTGCTCAAATCTAGATTGGTTCATAACCACGATGTAAGATAGTCAAATGGCTGTAGTGTAGTTGGCTTTAAACAGTGTGCTGTGTCAGTGTGCTATTAAGATAACACACTGACAAGACTTACATGCATGTAAACTAGACGAAGGCTGGCCTACAACACTTTCGTCTATCCACACACGTTGTGCATTTAATTATTCTTCGCAACCGTGTGATATTTGGCCCAGCACTGTACAACTAAGGGAGTCACTGCACGGCCATCACGTCTCCCCACCACGCGCTATTTGACAGAATACCCGCTGCTGGACATACGGACTGTATGCTGCTACACGGAAGGCAAACCGGAAATTACCCTGATGTGCGGCGAGCCCTGTCACCCCTGAGCACAGCCAAAGATTATTCTGGATCATTAGTACTAACGTGACAATCTTTGTATGACAAGTAGCCTAAAAGAAAAGGGAAACCAAATGAAAGTCACTATCTTGAAAGCTGTTTTTACTTTTTTATTTTTAACAGGTCGTTTCAGACTGTCGGTGAATGAAATCTACCCCTGTCCACGAATTTATGACTGGATTGAACACTCCGGCCTGCAGGACAGCAAATTGAGCTCATAATCCAGGCAGTTGTAAATCTGACTCCTTCCTGGGGTATTGGTATCATCCTTAATCTGGCAGCATCATGCAATTCATCTGGCCGTAAAAAAGGAATTATGAAATTGTCCTGATGTGCAATGTAGCCTAATTTCAGGTGGAAAAATACAGAATCATGTAACGTAAAACAGAGGCAGAACACACCATAGTGGAATGTTAGGTGTTGTAGCTTAATTTAACATACTGAAATGTAACGTTACAGTCCAGCTTCCCTGCAGTCATGCTAATACTCTTTAATTCTGGCCTGTTGATTCAGTAAACCTTTCCAGTGCCAGATTAACGAAGTGGAACATCTTGCGCTGAATGCCACTCTTCAACGTGCCATTTAACGAGGCTGCCAGAGGTCTACATTGTGTTCATTCACACATATTTCTGTGACTCATTCCTGTCTGTTCTTCTCTAAACCATGTAAAAACCATGGTTTGTTTATGCACAGTGAAATGCAGACACCGCCCACTCTTTACTTGCAGTGTGTGAATGTCTGTGTATATTCTTTTTTTATTTTTAGCTTGCTTGTAAGATCAAAACAAATAAGGACCAGTTTAGCGCAAAAACATGAAACTCTATACAGCAGTGATGTAACCTCCATATAGCATGTCATCACACAATATATAAGACATAAATAGAGCCTATATTTATAGCCCACTGTTGGAAGCCATTCCTAAGCAGTGCTGGCGGGGGTAGTATCATTACTCCCTCATGGGGCCTGAACCGGCTACCCTGTGGTACCAGCTCCATATTGTGATGTCACAGTGCAATTCTGGAGGTGAAAGGAGGCCTTTTCTCTGATGTCACAGTACTGCTCTGGAGTTCAAAGGTCGCAGCCGTGCTCTGGAGGTGAAGTACATATCGACAACAGGGTCAACTCATAATTAATTGAAAATCATTTAACCCAAAGACTGTGCTGTGGCAGATTAGCTGAGAACTGCAGAAGGTGGCGAGGGAAACAGAGCGAGACAGGGAAATGCACAATTCATCTACACCGCAGTATATTAGAGATGCAAAGGTGACCGCTGGCTTTGCAAGGACCGTTGGTTAACAATATTTTATGTTGAACGCAAAGGTCATTTTGTGGATATATAGCAGGGGGTACACTGGGTATTACCCAAGTTTATTGGACCGAGTACAAAAATAAATAACACTTAAGACTTAGCATTTGAGTATGAGTAACATATGAGCGCAATTCCAATTCAAGGCACCATTCCAATACTTTGCTTCCAAATAAGAACACTTGAATGCGGTGATGGACATGTTTATAAAGCAGTTGGATTAGGTATAAACACCACATCACTCGTCTGATCTGCTTTCACATTAATGCTGTTTGAAATGAAATACATAATTCATCAAGTGTTTGGAAATGCGTGTTCTGTGCCTGATTGATGAGGTAAACCTGCTGACAGGCTTCTCTTAGCATAGCGGATTCCTGAAGCTCATATTCTCTGCATTAACTGAATGTGGGCCTGGAGTTTGGGCCATATTCCTTGGCTGTGTAGCACAGCAAATCTAACAAATTTAATCTCTGTTCCATTGCACAACAGAACACCCTTAACAGTCACCTGGTCCTTTAAAAGCAGGATACCTTTAAAAAACATTCATGTATCTTTACATAATACAGTATACATAAAATAGTGCACAACATATATTAACACATACAATGCATCATTCATTATAATATATTTTACCAGATACTAATCTATCAGAGAGAGTGTAAAAATCTCCATGGAATGAATTTTTACATTTCTTTGTTAAATTAATTTGAAAGAGAACCACTGGTGCTCTTTGGAAAGTGAGCATTTGGATTTTAGCACGACTCATATTAAAACCAGTGTGACCAGTCAGCCTGCACTGGTATTTTGCTTGTTACTTAGCAGCCAGTAATTTGTCTGATTAGTTGCATTAATGTTCACCTGTATCACTAATTTAGCCCTCATTGATCCAATTATGTTATTAAGAAAAAAAAAAACATGAAACATTAATTTCTCTCCCTCTCTCTCTCCCTCTCTTCCACAATCATACACACACTCATGCACATACACACCCACACACACACGCACGCACATACACACCCACACACACACGCACACGCACATACACACCCACGCACGCACATACGCACCCACACACACGTAAGTTTACATAGCAGGAAATCTGTAAAATCTGTGTTTATGAACCATAAGGAGCTGAAGACGTGTGTGGCTCGCTCTCTCGCATCACGGCGCTGCGCTCGCCCTCTCCACTTCCTGTTTAAAAGCTGCTAATTCTGCCCCATTTCAGTCTGAGGCCCTGAGTGGCTGTGCCCTTGTTGGCCTCATTATAGGAACTTAAACTGGGTTTAAAAATAAAAAAAACCTGCTGAGGTTTGTAACAGAGAGAGTCGTCTGCCCTGACAGGCAGTAAGCCCCGCGGATCGCTCTCACCTGTCCTTAAAGAGCAGGAAGCAGGAAGTGCATCGTCTCGCAGGGACCCATTTCACTGCGACGCGCGGGAGAGAGAGCAGCTGCTCCGCATCGCCCCAGCGCAGCCCTCCCAGCCATAAATGTTTGGACGTCCCGCAGAGATAAGAACAGGGCCGTTCGGTCCGAAATCTCCACAGGAAATTCCTAGGCATGCAAAGTGGGAGGAGCCAACCTCATCCTGATTTGGAAGCACGCTCGGAGTGGACAGTGTTACAGCCACACAGACCTCAGGCTCAAGGCCCCCGGTGTTCCCACCCCCACTCCCCAGTCGCCAGGGCTGGGTTTTTTAAAACATAAAAGTCACACCGTACACACTAATGTGAGAAGAGATTTATGGACGCATGTGATGCTTGGATGTCAAAAGTGACTGTGATGTAATTTGGAGATAAAAATGTATATGTGCATTTACACAAAAACACGCGCACACACACACACACACACACACACACAATCACATACAGTACGTAGTTTTAAAAGAAAGCTACCCAAACATTTCCGCTTTCTGAATTCGCTCAACATGCCAAACAACGTGGAGTTATCGGTCCACACACTGTTAAGTGTCTTAAATACGGCCAGCACTTTGCACCAGTCAGACTTTATTCAGTCTGGCACTTTGCACCAGTCAGACTTCATCCAGGGGGTGCTACAGTCCCAACTCACTGATTCAAACATTCAACAGATGTAGCGTGAATCCAGGGGATAAAACACTTTGTTTCCCCGAGAAAAGCTTGAATAATTTAGCGCTTAGAGACAAGCACGCCAAAAAGAAAAACCACAGAAGTGCTGACTACACATGACATACACTGCACCCCTTAAAGTTTCCAAATTGTCCAGGAACCAGACACAAATCAGTCGACATGTCACCTGCACAAAACACCCTCTCTTTAGATCTGTATGCCTCCACAAACAATTGCTGTTTCCTCCTGTTAAAAAGCCTCCACAAGTACTGAACTGAATTTCTTACCAAGGTCAAGTTTTAACGCACACAATGGTAAATATTTCTGCCAGGAAAAAAAGTTTTTTCCAGTTTTAGCGGTTTTAACACGTTGCCCTCACTGAAAATCCGTAATATGTTTTGGCGCGTTTCTGTTCCTCGTGATGTGTGTTGGAAAGGAAGGCGGGTAACGGGGGGGGGGGGGGGGGTGTTAAGCAGTGCTCCGAGCCGAGCCCCTGCAGACCGTGTGATTGCACTCTAATGAACACTCAGAGAAAGCCTGCTTTTCGCCCACCGTGGTTTTCATTAAGACACAGCAGCCCCCCCCTCCCCCCCGCCCCCCACCACCCGTGCAGAGCAGATGGAGGGGCAGAGCTCTTCCGGGGAGTTTTTTTTTGGGAGAGAGAGAGACGGGTGCGTGCGGTTTACATAACCTTCAGGAATGATATTAAAGCCGGGCTCGGCAGAGAGTTAATTAGCTCGGCCCCTCCCCCGCTTATTAGCACGGTAGCTCTGGGTGATGGAGAAGCTCGGGGAACGTTCCGTGCGGTTCTCTCTCTCTCTCTCCCTCTCTCTCTCTCCGTCTTGGTTTTCTGCGTTACTGAAGATGCGCTGAAAGCAGGTGGGTGTGCTGAATGTAGTTTTTTTTTTTTTTCGGGGGGGCCATTTGAGTTGAGACAGAGAGGGCTGCAGAAATAAGTCTTCGTGCTGTAAAGTCGTTTACCAGATATTTACCGCTACTCTGTACCGCACTACATTTCCCATGATGCACAGCAGGAAGATAATTGCTGCTGAATTCCCATACCCATCGAGTGTCAATCATATGTGAGGGTCGTGTCCTTGAGGCATCCGTGGGGAGAGGTGGGGGTAGGGGAAGAGTAGTTTTATCGTTATTAATTTGCTTGCGATGCCTGTTACACAATGGAAGTCATACGGCTCGTATTTCCACAGGCTAACCACACATGCAGAAATGCTGGCGACGGTTTGGCAGAGGAACATGTCCACATGTCCTGTTTCCTCTTCCTGATGAGCCAGAGTCAGAGCCAGACCGGATTTAATATGCATAATATGCCATATAAAAACAGAGCAGTGTGCTCCTTTTAAAGAATAGTGCATTTGGAAAAGGATCTATATGAGCTACAATTTCACATCAGTATGTAGAAATTTGCAGCTCATATAAAAAGTAGAACGAAGGTAGAAAACGGTTAAATGAAGTTAAATCTCACCTCTCACTGAAGCAGTCGGCTGATTAAATTAGCATGCTCTGGGCCTACAGAGTGCACAAGACACAGTGCATGAGATACAGTGCACAAGACAGAGTGCACAAGACACAATGCATGAGATACAGACACAGTGCACGAGACACAGTGCACAAGACACAGTGCACGAGATACAGTGCACAAGACAGAGTGCACAAGACACAATGCATGAGATACAGACACAGTGCACGAGACACAGTGCACAAGACACAGTGCATGAGATACAGACACAGTGCACGAGACACAGTGCATGAGATACAGACACAGTGCACGAGACACAGTGCATGAGATACAGTGCACAAGACAGAGTGCACAAGACACAGTGCATGAGATACAGACACAGTGCACGAGACACAGTGCACAAGACACAGTGCATGAGATACAGTGCACAAGACACAAGACACAGTGCATGAGATACAGACACAGTGCATGAGACACAGTGCACAAGACAGAGTGCATGAGACACAGACACAGTGCATGAGACACAGTGCACGAGACACAGTGCATGAGACACAGACACAGTGCATGAGACACAGTGCATGAGACACAGTGCACAAGACACAGTGCATGAGATACAGACACAGTGCACGAGACACAGTGCACAAGACAGTGCACGAGACACAGTGCATGCGACACAGTGACCCTAGACCAGCAGTCCTTACTCTGCGGATGCTATGTGAACATGGACCCCTGATTCCCAGCCACTGCAGCGTTTGGGAAGCACAGCTCCCAGCCTGAACAGCCCCTGTAAATAAGCAGCTGTATTTATGAAGGACACCTCAGATGTCAGCGATAGTGCAGCGCATGCCTTTCCTGGGTAAGACCATAAATAACGCCCCTCTATGCTATCATCAATGATCCGTTACTGTTAAACACGGACATGTCTGCTTTTCCAAGGGGAGCAACTTTTCTCATTTCAAACTCAGGACAGCGTAAGTTACCAGGACGGCTGGAGTACGCAGAGCGGTTAACCTTTCCCTGGCGGACAGGAAGTCTCTCTGGGACGAACGCGCTGCAGCACAGAGAGGAGCGCGGCACTGCGCGGCGGGGGAGCGGCATACCTCTCTGTTCCCGCGCTGACAGAGGAGCAGAGCAGGTGGTCCTCGCTGAATGGAAGATCAAGGGTCCGGGACACGCGCCTCCCTGCTTTGGCCGCGGGATCACAGGGGCGGCAGGGTGGACGGAGCACCTGAAAATCAGTTCACATCTGCATCAAAAAAAACACCCAGCACCTGCCAGCAAAGAACAGACACCAATGGTTCAGCAGGTGATTGATGTGAAAATGCTGCTCCAAACGCAATGTGCTTGCATAAGATACCACAATGTTGTGCTGTAGCGGATGTGCCTGTGTATGATGACACAATGCTTCCTTTTAGGTGATGTGCTTTTGTATGATGTCACAATGCTGCGCTGTAGCGAATGTGCCTGTGTATGATGTCACAATGCTTCCTTTTAGGTGATGTGCTTTTGTATGATGTCACAATGCTGCCCTGCTGGGGATGTGCCTGTGTATGTATGCGTCCACATACAGTATGATGTCACAATGGTCTGCAGCAGATGTATCCACTTCCTGCTGTAGTCCACACACACCCCCGAGCCTGTACTAACGCTGAACATTACTCAGATGAGTTTGATAATGCAGCCTTACTGAACATCACTCAGATGAGTTTGATAATGCATTCTTACTGAACATCACTCAGATGAGTTTGATAATGCAGCCTTACTGAACATCACTCAGATGAGTTTGATAATGCAGCCTTACTGAACATCACTCAGATGAGTTTGATAATGCATTCTTACTGAACATCACTCAGATGAGTTTGATAATGCAGCCTTACTGAACATCACTCAGATGAGTTTGATAATGCATTCTTACTGAACATCACTCAGATGAGTTTGATAATGCAGCCTTACTGAACATCACTCAGATGAGTTTGATAATGCAGCCTTACTGAACATCACTCAGATGAGTTTGATAATGCATTCTTACTGAACATCACTCAGATGAGTTTGATAATGCAGCCTTACTGAACATCACTCAGATGAGTTTGATAATGCATTCTTACTGAACATCACTCAGATGAGTTTGATAATGCAGCCTTACTGAACATTACTCAGATGAGTTTGATAGTGCAGCCTTACTGAACATCACTCAGATGAGTTTGATAATGCAGCCTTACTGAACATCACTCAGATGAGTTTGATAATGCAGCCTTACTGAACATCACTCAGATGAGTTTGATAATGCAGCCTTACTGAACATCACTCAGATGAGTTTGATAATGCAGCCTTACTGAACATCACTCAGATGAGTCTGATAATGCAGCCTTACTGAACATCACTCAGATGAGTTTGATAATGCAGCCTTACTGAACATCACTCAGATGAGTTTGATAATGGAGCCTTACTGAACATCACTCAGATGAGTTTGATAATGCATTCTTACTGAAGGCACTGCAGGGCGGATCCACACAGTGCAGAGCACCCTCCTGTGAACACAACACCGTGATTAAGCCTGGTCATCTCTGAAGAGAGCAGAGGGTTTTGATGGGTGAACAGTGAGAGGCTCTGCCACTGACAGCTGAATGGAGCAGAACCAACAGGGGTCCCATCCCCCTGTCCCAGAAAACTGTGAATATGCAATGAGACACTGTCGCCCCATCCAAATAAAATACAGAACACAGACACACTCTCACCCCATCCTAATAAAATACAGAACACAGACACACTCTCGCCTGTCCCAATTTAAACACAGAACACAGACACTCACTCACCTGTCCCAATTACAGTAAACACAGAACACAGACAAACACTCACCTGTCCCAATTAAGCAAGAGGAACTGGGTTTGAAATGAACTTCCTTATAAGACACAGAGGGCTTATAAGACACTGAAACCTCTCAGATATAGTGCGTTAATGATATTATTTATTAGCATTTCCCATGAGGTTGTGATTAAAGAACATAAATGTACACATGGAAGAGTCATCATGCCACAATATTGCATAGAATCCTTTCTCCTCAGCCTATGGACAAAAATGCATTTTGAAAATAAGAACAAGCTCCATCGAAATATTTTCTGTACGGATCATATCATGAAGAGCTACAAGCACAAAGTAAGACAACACCCACAAAAGATCTAAACGCAATTTACAAAAGCAACATTTATGTTAAACCTCTTCCTTGTCAACTCATATGTTGTCATGTCAGTATTTTTCATATCATTACATCAATGCACATTTGACAACACAAAATGTGTGTGTGTATATATACATATATATATATATATATATATATATATATATATATTTACACATACACACACATGTATAGACTAATTGATGGAAACTATTACCTATAACAGTACTTTAAAAGACACAGCACATGTCTGACATTATGAAATCTCTCTCATAATCTAACCTCAAGCAACAGTCAGTAGTGTGGACACAGGTACAGTCTATTCAGACAGACATTCATATTTTATACCATGGCAGTTTAGACTATGATGCATTTCACACGTTCAACAGCAAAAAAGGCACGAGACTTTCACATTATAAACAACCTTTTTGTTAACCAAATCAACATCTTAAAACATATTTTTCAAGTAATTTAAAAATGAAACAGAATGTTCTTCCTTACCTTGGTGTTAAAAAAACCATATGCTTTATGATTATTATTATGGCACTGTACATAGTTTTATTTAAAAAAGCACAGATGCTATGCTGTACAAGCTCCCACTGTTATCCTTTGCAAGTTAGCGCTGCTTCTACAGTAACTGAAGGTACTGTATAATTCTACAGTATACTATACAAATCCAATATAGACTAATATCGAGTTGAAATTTACAAAAATGATACTGAAAAAAAAAACACTTAAAATTTTGATGTGACCTTTAGTGTGATTCTGACATCTGTGTAAGTTGAATGAAAAGAATAGATGGATTTAAGGCCTTAATTTTTAAACCTTGTGAACAAAGCAAAAGAACAGAACTCAGATGGAGCTGTGCATTTTAAAAAAGGTGCAGTATCAGAAAGTCTACCACATCTTTAAGTATTCTGTCACAAATAATAACAAACATAAAATACAATATAACTGTCCCGTAAGACTGGGAAATCCAGCAGTTCATTCAAGGATCAGAAGGTAATCCCACACAATGTTAATCCCTTAGACCAGGAAGCAATCAGTATCTGTCCAAAAATTTTGGGGTGTTCGCAATAACAGAACGAACTTCATAAACATCCACCTGCGTTTCTTTGCATGTTAAACGTGAATGCGAGATATTGGTCGAACTGTTGATATCAACATAAGCATCAATACGCTAATGTCACTACCAGAATCAATACCTAATATCAGTATCAGTATCCTAACGTCAATATCAGCATCAATACCAAAATATCCATATGAATCAATTTCTTAATATAAATGCCAATAAAAATACCTTTAACATTGTAACGAGTTTCTCTCGATTGGTTCACCTGCTGATGGTAACCGTTCCGTGTGCTTGTCCCTGGCCCTCAGACATCCGGGTCTGTGCAGGCTTTTTAAAGGACGAGTGAAGGGATTAGATGTGAGGCCATATTGGGACCAGGGCCCCCGTTTCCATGCCAACCTGTTCGCCCCGTTCACCCGCTACCCGGCGTTCTGTGAGCCGCCGATCGCCACCGCTACCCCCCGTTAGCGCTGCTGCGCGGTCCTGCGATACACTAGCGCCAATGGCAGACTGCTAGCCGTGTGCTAACAAGTGCTCTGTGTTGCTGTGAGGGACTTCTCTATATTTACACTTCAATCCACATCTACAGCTAAAGAACCCCCCCCCCCCCATAAGAAAAAACACAGGTAACATTTACGCCTGTGTGCGACACCATGCTTGTACATGCTTAGAACTCGTTACATAACCACAACTCTGCTGTCCTAATGCAAAACCATCAATTACTCCCATTAAAGGTTAATAATCTACAAATCATATATCAAAATATTTTTTAAAAGATGAAAAATAAAAACTACAAAAATATTTAACATAAAAATGTTGTATACATATACACAAGGCAAATGAAAAACGAACAAATCAGCAGTGGCACACATCTATGAACAAAGTGAGCCTGTTCAGTGCAAATATACAGCAGGCAAGGCCTGGTTTTAACCACAGGGACCAGAGAAACAGGCCGTGTTTCCTCATTAAAAATCCTCAGGTCCCAATGCATGGTGCTAGCAGTAGTAGTAGCAACAGTAGACACAGCTGTTTTATTAATAAGGATTATGTCAATAGTTAATATTGAATCTGTTACTGATTACAATAATACGGATCAATAAAAGTGACGTCATAACATCTGGATGAACCGAAGCCCCACCCACCTGAAAATACAGGTATGAGTTAAAACCATTCTAATGAAGGTAAAGTAAGAGACTTCTTTCTGTTGGAGTAGTTCAAGTAAACGGTTATTTCCCCCAGTCTGTGGCCTGTTCTTACACACAAATCCAAAACTCTCCCTCCCCCCAAGCCCCCCCCCCAACACCCCCCGGGTGCCAGGCGGGGGGGGTGGGGGGGGGTTACCCAGGTACAGGTAGGACACAGCACAGGAGCATTAGAGGGGTGTGTCGAATATTTTCTCTGCGGGCTCCTCTTCGATGTCCTCCTCTGATTGGCCGGCCCTGTGACTGAGCCTCTCGGAGGTGGAGGAGGGGGGCAGGTGGGCGTGGTCGGCCTTAGTGGTGTCCTGCACAAACTCCCGAATCTCCAGCGGGAGCCGGTGGAACTTGTCCTGGTACTCCTGATCCAGCTCGCTCTGCAGCTACAAACACAGCCACAGACCGCAGGGTCAGAGCCACAGACCCCAGGGTCAGAGTCACAGACCCCAGGGTCAGAGTCACAGACCCCAGGGTCAGAGCCACAGACAACATGGAGTCAGAATCACAGACTGCAGGGTCAGAGCCACAGACTCAGGGTCAGAGTCACAGACCACATGGAGTCAGAGTCACAGACCCCAGGGTCAGAGTCACAGACCGCATTGGAGTCAGAGTCACAGACCCCAGGGTCAGAGTCACAGACCGCATGGAGTCAGAGTCACAGACCCCAGGGTCAGAATCACAGACCCCAGGGTCAGAGCCACAGACAACATGGAGTCAGAATCACAGACTGCAGGGTCAGAGCCACAGACTCAGGGTCAGAGTCACAGACCACATGGAGTCAGAGTCACAGACCCCAGGGTCAGAGTCACAGACCGCATTGGAGTCAGAGTCACAGACCCCAGGGTCAGAGTCACAGACCGCATGGAGTCAGAGTCACAGACCCCAAGGTCAGAGTCACAGACCCCAGGGTCAGAGTCATAGACCGCATGGAGTCAGAGTCGCAGACCCCAGGGTCAGAGTCACAGACCGCAGGGTCAGAGTCACAGACCCCAGGGTCAGAGTCGCAGACTGCAGGGTCAGAGTCACAGACCCCAGGGTCAGAGTCACAGACCGCATGGAGTCAGAGTCACAGACCCCAGGGTCAGAGTCACAGACCCCAGGGTCAGAATCACAGACTGCAGGGTCAGAGTCACAGACTGCAGGGTCAGAGTCACAGACTGCAGGGTCAGAGGCACAGACCCTAGGGTCAGAGTCACAGACCGCAGGGTTTTACCATACTGTCCTGATGGGCCGTGTGCCAGGTAACAGGTAAGAGGGCACCTGGGCGTGTTGAGAATGTGTGGAATATGGATTTGGTACTGATGAGTGTTCTTTCTCCTGTAAATACATGATCTCGCCTGAGCTTTCTGAGCGAGGCAAAGATATTTTTCTCCCAGGCTAAGATTCCAATCATGATTAAAGATAATGTAATTGTAGTAATTCTGCAGTAATTGCTTTAATGCTTATTTTACTGTTTAACTACCAGGCAGTATCTCAGGGGAGCGTAATAATTAAGGAAAAGCACCAAAAATGAATTATATCACAGAAGAGAAAGCTGTACCGCGCTGGATGTGTGCCACTCTGAGACTGGAGGGGGAATTTCCACTGGATGCCCAAGTTTAGTTTATCCTTCAATTAATAACCCAGCGGAAAAGAGAAGAACAGGTGCAACACTCCCTTTCACAAACAGTCACAGTTGATTAAACATGCAAAACACACTCCTCCCTGTGTGGTCACAGTTAATGTCCAGTCTTTCACAGGGGGGGGGAGTCACCCTCCCTTTTAAACAGTCACAGTTTTTTTTATCTCCACAACCTTCATATTCCAGACACCCTTTAAGGTGTGAGATCAGAATGTTATCAGCTGAACATTCTAATGCTGATGTCACAGTCACTGCTGGTGAATGAAAGCAACCGACATTCCTGTAAACAGACCCGTTACAGGATTAATAACCCACCTTTCACACTGTAGTGACGGTAAATCAGACTCTTTCACAGTGCAGTTACCATAAATCACTCCCCATTTAAAGGAGTGGTCACAGTTAACCCCCACCTTCACTGTACAATCAGAGTTAATAATCAACCCCTCTGACAGAGAAGTGAAACGACCTCACACCCTGGAGTGTGTCCTGGCCTGTGGTAATGCAGCACCAGGGCTGTTCTGTCCCAGACACACTCTGTGCTTTTCTACTTTAAGATTAAATTTACCAGAATTCCCCAAACCCAAAAATAGAGTTTTAGATTATTTCTTTTAAAGTCTCTCTCTCTCTGTTCCCGGACATGCGGAGAGGATCCGGGCGAGGATGGGTGGGTGTGGGGCGTACAGGCAGACCCGCGGGTGAAGGCCGCTCTCTCGCGCGTGGCGAACGCCATCGCTGCAGCGGTCACCTTGCGGGCGTCCCGTCTCCCTGCGCCCGCCGCTCGCGCCCGCCGCTCGCCACGCGGCCAGATGGCGCGGGAGGCGCCACGCCCGCACCGTGTGACCCACGTCCTCCCGGGACCAACAGGCCGGAAACAGCCTCTGATTAAAAATGCGGTTTGAGCGCGCTGAGCAGTGAGGCTGCACAGCGGGACGAGCCGGCTTGCGCCCATGGAGGGGCGGGGGGGTTTGGGACACCCCCCCGTGCCCCAGCCTGCTTGCTACAGAAGGGGGGAGGGGGGGCAGGGCACCTCATTATCACCTGGGAAGTACAGTCTGCTCAGGTAATTACAGTTATTGAGTTATGGGCAGAACTGCCCCAGAGCACCGCCACATCACCTGCTGTCTGACCTGAAACGCTCTCTCATGCCACTATGACGATGATGATGATAGTAATGGTGCTGACAACGATGATGATGATGATTATGACAATAATCATGATAATGATACTAATAATGAGGATGATGACGGTAATGGTGATGACAATGATGATGATTACGATAAGAAAAGAAGATAGAGAATTGTCTTCAGTTATCACTGCACAGTGGATGCAGTGATAACTGAAATGTATTCATAAATTCTCAGAAATGGATTTTAAAGATAATAATGAAGCACTCTAGTTCTAAGAATGGTTTGTCACACAGTGAACACATTAAACAGTCGTACAAATGCGCTATTTTTCATTAATGACACATAAGTGTTTATTCTTCCTTTCCAACATAATGAATGAGATCCTTAAAAGCACTTCAGTCTGAAATGTGTGCATCATCTCACGCACCCAATATTACGCCCCATGAAGAATCTTTCAGTGCACACAGAATACGCCAGTTTGGGTGCTGAATTCAGGTTATTAATAACCAATACCAGAAAAAATACTCATTAAACCTGAGAGGAATGTTCTTGACAGAAATTAAAGAGGGTATAAATGATTTAAACATGCAGAGGAAATAGAAGGATGACTTCATTAATCTACCGGCACATTCCTCCTGCCACACAGTGAAATGTCCAGTGTTAACTCAACTCTAACAGTGTTAACTCAACTCCAACAGTGTTAATTCAACTCTAACAGTGTTAACTCAGCTCTTAACAGATAACATTTGGTCCCACATTCCCAAGTGTGCATTTTTACTGCATACACACTACATATTTGCACAGAGAGAGATTCAGACAAAGTGTATTAGTGGTGAGTTCTGTACACCTGACAGCGTGACCTTCAGAAACCTGTTTCACTCTTCCTGGTCCAGTTTCAGTTTGAACGCAGCCCATCTGGTTGGTCTAAATATTTCTTTCCTCAAAGGGCTCGTCTCCTGTCAACAAGCCACCCAAAATTTTGTGAACTTGGAAAGAATCCGCGGGACGACGACCTCATTCCACACTTGTCCTAATTCTGAACCGCCATCGAGGGAAGAGCGGAACTCGAGAACTAAATCGAGAGCGGATTTTAATTTGTCCGCTCCCCCCGTCTCGGTGGCGGCAGAACGGGCCTCACCTCGCACGCCCTCTCAGAGCCGCTCTCTGAAAGCACGCCGCTCGTTAGCTTAGCGTCGCCTAAACAATCTATTACCACCGCCATTTACATCACAATAATCCATTATCCTTACAGCGCAACCATTACCATTATAATAATACATTAAACTTCCCCATGATCCATTAACTTTTCCATTATCCACCATCCTCACAGCAAACCACGGTCATACTGTTTACATTACAGCACACCACAACCCTGACAATAATCCATTACCATTAATATTGCCATTAGGCCCATTTATCCATTACATTATTACTATCAACTGCTGATTAATTCATTACTCTGTACACACTAGGGCTGTTTCACACAGAGATCAGACCACAGGACAACACTAAACACAGACACACAAAAACACAAAGAGCTTATCGATAGCCAAAACACTGGAAAAAAAAGAATCGGTTTAATGAAATCATTAATAGCAGAAGTTGAGATGAAATCCCAGAAACATAGAGTGCCATGCAGAATTATCCAGACCAATCAGAAGCCGTGTCCAATCAGGGCGTGTGCAGTAAGGGGAGCAGCTGAGTGGCATATGGGCCGGGGAAGCACTGACCCCAGATCAGTTCTCTCACTGAGGCATTTTACAAATACATCTTCAGGAACGTGGACTCTCTCCCTCTCTCTCGCCTTCTTTCTCTCTCACTCTCCCCTTCTTTCTCTCTTGCTCTCTCCCTCTCCTCTTCTCTCTCTCTCATTCTCTCCCTCTCCCCTTCTCTCTCTCTCTCTCTCTCTCACCCCTTCTCTCTCTCTCTCTCACTCCCTCTCCCCTTCTCTCTCTCTCACTCTCTCCCTCTCCCCTTCTCTCTCTCTCACTCTCCCTCTCCACTTCTTTCTCTCTCGCTCTCTCCCTCTCCCCTTCTTTCTCTCTCCCTCTCTCTCACCTTCTTTCTCTCTCCCTTTCTCCCTCTCCCCTTCTCTCTCACTCTCTCCTCTCTCTCTCTCCCTCCTTCTCCCTCTCTCTGTTTTTCCTTTTGCAGATGTACTGATTTGGGGTGGCCTGACGGAGAGAGCATGGAGGGAGAGGTTAGTTCTCAGGAGCAGATAAAGGATGACTGTGGTAGGCGCTGTGAGGTCTGTGATGTTGGGCACACGCAGCCAAGCCAGCGCTGGATCACACGTTCAGATAAACACTGTGAGAGGCCCTGAGTCACGCGGAAATGATTTATCTAGCAGTGCCGGGCCTAGCCCGCGCGGAAAGGGAAGCAGCTAGCGTCACCGGGCTAGCAGGCTCAGCCTCTGTGTGTGTGTGAGCGTGTGAGCATGTGTGTGTGTATGTGTGTGTGGTGCGTGAGTGTGTTTGTGTGTGTGTGTGTGTGTGTGTGTGTATGAGTGTATGTGTGTGTGTTTGAGTGTGTGCATATGTGTGTGTGTGTGCAAGTGTGTGTGTGTGAGTGAGTGGTGTGAGTGTGTTTGTGTGTGTGTGTGTATGAGTGTATGCGTGTGTGTGTGAGTGAGTGGTGTGCGCGCGCATGTGTGTGTGAGACAGCTCGTGCTAACGATGAGGCTTGATAACACACCTGTGTTCCTGGCCTGATTCTCAGGTGTACCAGCGCTACAGACCACACCCCTGAGCTGTGTGACCTCAGCTGACTGAGACACAATCAAAACGCAAATTATGAGCAACAGATAAGACCTACTGTGGAGAGAGAGAGAGGTGGGGGGAGAGAGAGAGAGTCACTCCCTATCTGACACACTCACATAGTGTACTGCTGTGTGTGTAATTATGGCTTGTAATCTGAGAGAAATGTATGGAGCATGAAGTATTTACACTGTGACAGTTACACTGCAGTATTCACACTGTGACAGTCACACTGCAGTATTTACACTGTGACAGTCACACTGCAGTATTTACACTGTGACAGTTACACTGCAGTATTTACACTGTGACAGTTACACTGCAGTATTTACACTGTGACAGTCACACTGCAGTATTTACACTGTGACAGTCACACTGCAGTATTTACACTGTGACAGTCACACTGCAGTATTCACACTGTGACAGTTACACTGCAGTATTTACACTGTGACAGTCACACTGCAGTATTTACACTGTGACAGTCACACTGCAGTATTTACACTGTGACAGTCACACTGCAGTATTTACACTGTGACAGTCACACTGCAGTATTCACACTGTGACAGTTACACTGCAGTATTCACACTGTGACAGTCACACTGCAGTATTTACACTGTGACAGTTACACTGCAGTATTTACACTGTGACAGTTACACTGCAGTATTTACACTGTGACAGTCACACTGCAGTATTTACACTGTGACAGTTACACTGCAGTATTTACACTGTGACAGTTACACTGCAGTATTTACACTGTGACAGTCACACTGCAGTATTTACACTGTGACAGTCACACTGCAGTATTTACACTGTGACAGTCACACTGCAGTATTCACACTGTGACAGTTACACTGCAGTATTCACACTGTGACAGTCACACTGCAGTATTTACACTGTGACAGTTACACTGCAGTATTTACACTGTGACAGTCACACTGCAGTATTTACACTGTGACAGTCACACTGCAGTATTTACACTGTGACAGTCACACTGCAGTATTCACACTGTGACAGTCACACTGCAGTATTTACACTGTGACAGTCACACTGCAGTATTCACACTGTGACAGTCACACTGCAGTATTTACACTGTGACAGTTACACTGCAGTATTTACACTGTGACAGTCACACCACTGTTACATTTGCACTGAGACAGTTCTGTACATCAGTAGAGGTGTTTCCCCTTTTCATGGAAAAAACCAAAGACAACATTATTCTCTTTTCCATCCAGACTCTCTCTCTCTCTCTCTTGTCCTCTCTCTGTTTTTCTGCAGTATCTCTCCATTCCTGTCCTCCTTAGCGCTCTGCAGACTGTGGGGGGAGAGATGAGCGTTGCCATGGCGACGGCACACTGCTCCCGGCTCGCGGCCGGTGACTCGCTTGCGCCCGGCTCGGGGAGGCCACCATTTTCTGCGGCTACGCGGTGGGGGGGCGTTGGGGGGGGCATGTGTGTGTGTGGGGGGGGGTGACGTGGCTGTGGGGTTTCCTCCCGGCACTAACGCAGTGTGTGTGACTGACAGGAGGAGCCATCTGCGGCCAAACAGACACACACACACACGTCCCAACATCACCGCTGATACCACACACACACCCCAACATCACCGCTGATACCGCACACACACACACCCCAACAGCCCTGCTGATACCGCACACACACACACCCCAACAGCACCGCTGATACCGCACACACACCCCAACATCACCGCTGATACCGCACACACACACACCCCAACATCACCGCTGATACCGCACACACACCCCAGCATCACCACTGATACCACACACACGTCCCAGCATCACCGCTGATACCACACAAACACCCCAGCATCACCGCTGATACCACACACACCCCAGCATCACCGCTGATACCGCACACACATCCCAGCATCACCGCTGATACCGCACACACACACATCCCAGCCTCACTGCTGATTCCACACACACCCCAGCCTCACTGCTGATTCCGCACACACACCCCAGCATCACCACTGATACCGCACACACACACATCCCAGCCTCACTGCTGATTCCACACACACACCCCAGCCTCACTGCTGATTCCGCACACACACCCCAGCATCACCACTGATACCGCACACACACCCCAACATCACCGCTGATACCACACACACACCCCAGCATCACCGCTGATTCCGCACACACACCACACACGTCTTTATTAACGAACAGAGCCATTTCATGCACTTACATTTACTCAGTTCTTTTTAAATCCATTACCTCTTTCACCTATAATAATTTTAACCACTATCATTTTACACTGACCTATGTCAATTAACTTCCATTAAGTGATTCTAACAAAATTGCTCTCCAACAGAATGATTTTATTCTGGCCTTATCCCACTTTTTAAATTTCCTCTAACACATCTTTTAATTATTTTACTCTCCTACTCTAGACATGTTAACGCTGACACTTCTATCATCTCATTCACCCTTATAACCCAGCATGATCAACAAACAGGCTGTTTTTCTGTGCTCATTCGACCCCCCCCGCCCCCCCCCCCCAACCAGCCGTGACCTCCTGCATCCAGGCCAGATGAATAAACACGTCTGTGAAACAGGAGAGATGGAGAAGAGCAGCAGCTCTGTGTAATCCCAAACCGGCTACAGCAATGACAGCAGGCAGTACATCTCCTTTAGTACAGCACAGCATGTACCACAGCACCACACACTACACACAATACACAACATTACACACAGCACTACACACAGCGCTACACACAGCATTACACACAACACTACACACAGCACTACACACTACACACAATACACAACACTACACACAGCACTACACACAGCGCTACACACAGCACTACACACTACACACAATACACAACACTACACACAGCACTACACACAGCACACAATACACAACACTACACACAGCACTACACACAGCGCTACACACAATACACAACACTACACACAGCACTACACACTACACACAATACACAACACTACACACAGCACTACACACTACACACAATACACAACACTACACACAGCACTACACACAGCGCTACACACAGCACTACACACAACACTACACACAACACATTACACACAACACTACACAACACCTTACACACAACACTACACACAGCACTACACACAGCGCTACAAACAGCACTACACAACACTACACACAGCACTACACACAACACTACACACAGCACTACACACAACACATTACACACAACATTACACACAGCACTACACATAATGCACAGCACTACACACAACACACAGCACTACACATGACACACAACACTATACACATCACACACTCCCCACAACACACTGCACTACACACAACATTCCCCAAAACACACAACACACAGCACTACACAGAACACCCAACACACATACACATATCTGCATGTTTTTATGCGTAACCTGACAAGAGACTGCGGATGAAAATGAGCTGCAAGCTAAATCTGGTGCAACACATCAAATGGCAGAATTTATGTTCGATATTGCACGTGGTCCCTTATCTCATAAATAAATAAACAAACTTGGATGAACAACACATAACACATATAAATTAACAATAAACAACAGCAACACGCTCATTCTTAACGACTGCTATGATCTCCCCAAAGCCAGAGAGATGGAAGTTGGGGTGACTCTGGCTGACCCCCATTCTATTTGCGGTCGTATACGAGGGACAGGACGCAGTGAGAGAGAACTCTGGAGCAGGAGGCCCAATGCTTTACCTCAGAGTAAGTGACAGACAGGCCTAAATTCACCAATGTGCTGTCTCTCTCCCCAGAGGCTCCGCCCCCTGCTCTGAGGTCAGTGAGGGGCGGGGTCCTGCTGAGGGCAGGTGTTGGCCTGCCAGCTCCTTTATTAGATTGTTCGCAGGGCTCTGTCACCTGAGGACAGGTGTGCCCAACCGGCTCTGTGCCCGACCAGCTCTGTGCCCAACCAGCTCTGTGCCCGACCGGCTCTGTGCCCGACCGGCTCTGTGCCCGACCGGCTCTGTGCCCGGGCAGCTCTGTGCCCAACCAGCTCTGTGCCCGACCAGCTCTGTGCCCGACCGGCTCTGTGCCCGACCGGCTCTGTGCCCAACTGGCTCTGTGCCCGACCGGCTCTGTGCCCGACCGGCTCTGTGCCTGACCGGCTCTGTGCCCGACCGGCTCTGTGCCCGGGCAGCTCTGTGCCCAACCAGCTCTGTGCCCGGGCAGCTCTGTGCCCGACCGGCTCTGTGCCCGACCAGCTCTGTGCCCAACCAGCTCTGTGCCCGACCGGCTCTGTGCCCAACCAGCTCTGTGCCCGACCGACTCTGTGCCCAACCGACTCTGTGCCCGACTGGTTCTGTGCCCGACCGGCTCGGACAGGTAGCGGTTTATACAGGGTGCTGCTGGGTAGAAGTGAGGATTTTGTGAGGTGCAGTAGTTCAGTGACGCTGTGGTGTGTCATGCAGTGGTGATTAGCAGGCCACTCTGGCTGGTTCCTGCTCAGAAGGGCAGTTCTGCAGTAGAGGAAGAGGGGGTCTGGTTTTGCTGATGGGCAGCACCAGGCATCCTGTCTCTCTCCCTCTCTCTCTCTCTCTGTCTCTCTCTCTCACTCTCTCTCTCTCCCCCCAGTGTGTGCGAATCACAGAGACAGGCAGGTGCGTGACTCACCGATGGGGAAACCTTCATCACAAACCCTGCCCTCCTCTTCCTCCATCCATCACATCTTCTCCTCGTCAGAGACGCCGTGTTAATGAGTCATGCACCGAGGTCACGCAGCACGCAGCCGGGCCCCGCCCACATCTCTGTGCATTACATCACAGTCGGCCATCCGCGGCGAATTACAGTCCCAGAGAACGCGAGCACAGCCTCAGCCTTTACACGAGCAGCAGTAACACGCCGTGCGCAAGCAATCGCTGATTTAATTGTAGAGCAGGTGCCATGGGGTGGGGAGGGGAGGGGGGGAGGGGAATAATCAAACAGCCAGAGAGTCAAACGCCTTTTTATACTGTGTACATGAACCCACTTTCACTGCGGACCCCGTAATCACTGCTTTCATGCTTAATTACAAAGTAATAAAACTGACCGCGTTCGAACGTGTCCGTAAAACTTCGCCGGGCCGCGATGGCCTGAATCCATCTCCCCGGGATTATATTTTTACACTGACCGCCCCGTGCTCTGCCGTCCCACAATGCAATGCCCTTCAGTCGTCGCCGGCAGTGATTTCGGCCCGTAAGGTGCTGTCCGCGGGGCGTTACGCACACGCGGGCGCTCACACGGTCACGGCGCGCGGCGGGGGAACTGGAACAGAAAGGGTTATTTATATGAGCCAGCTCCAGTTAGCGCGGCTCCAGAGCGCTGATATAAATACCCTCCTCCGCGGTGGAGCGGTAACCCGATGGGCAGCCCTGAGACTGCGCTCTCTGCAGACTCGCGCGGCTAAAACCGGCCGCTGCCAGCGCCTCGGAGCACAGGAAGTAGGTCAGAGCCGCACATCTCCTCTACCTCCTACACTCCTCCTCCTGAACACAGCGAGGGGCTACCTCTACCTCCTACACTCCTCCTCCTGAACACAGCGAGGGGCTACCTCTACCTCCTACACTCCTCCTCCTGAACACAGCGAGGGGCTACCTCTACCTCCTACACTCCTCCTCCTGAACACAGCGAGGGGCTACCTCTACCTCCTACACTCCTCCTCCTGAACACAGCGAGGGGCTACCTCTACCTCCTACACTCCTCCTCCTGAACACAGCGAGGGGCTACCTCTACCTCCTACACTCCTCCTCCTGAACACAGCGAGGGGCTACCTCTACCTCCTACACTCCTCCTACCGAACACAGCGAGGGGCTACCTCTATCTCCTACACTCCTCCTCCTGAGCACAGCGAGGGGCTACTGCCCCCGTTAGCCCCAGTTAGCTTTGGACTGGGTGGCGCCCCCAAGTGGCAGTGTCAGTGCATGGGGTTGTGAGGTCATGGTTGCAGTGTCAGTGCATGGGGTTGTGAGGTCATTGTTGCAGTGTCAGTGGATGGGGTTGTGAGGTCATGATTGCAGTGTCAGTGCATGGGGTTGTGAGGTCATGATTGCAGTGTCAGTGCATGGGGTTGTGAGGTCATGGTTGCAGTGTCAGTGCATGGGGTTGTGAGGTCATGATTGCAGTGTCAGTGCATGGGGTTGTGAGGTCATGATTGCAGTGTCAGTGCATGGGGTTGTGAGGTCATGGTTGCAGTGTCAGTGGATGGGGTTGTGAGGTCATGATTGCAGTGTCAGTGGATGGGGTTGTGAGGTCATGATTGCAGTGTCAGTGGATGGGGTTGTGAGGTCATGATTGCAGTGTCAGTGCATGGGGTTGTGAGGTCATGGTTGCAGTGTCAGTGGATGAGGTTGTGAGGTCATGATTGCAGTGTCAGTGCATGGGGTTGTGAGGTCATGATTGCAGTGTCAGTGGATGGGGTTGTGAGGTCATGAATGCAGTGTCAGTGCATGGAGTTGTGAGGTCATGATTGCAGTGTCAGTGGATGGGGTTGTGAGGTCATGAATGCAGTATCAGTGAATTGATTTTTCAGGTCATGGTTGAGGACAGTATCTAGCTCAGATGGCATGTTTACCTGACCTAAACGAGGCTAACATCTGCAGTAAAGCTGTCCTGCTGCCATGATGGTTATACAGCTGCGATGACAACTATGCCACCACTATGACCATTATCATACCACTATGAGCATTATCCTGCCACTGTGATGGTTATACTGCCACTCTGACAGTTATAGCACCACTATGACGATTATACCACCAGTATGACTGTTATACCAGCGCACCAATGCTTACACTGCTGTTATGACTGTCCTCCACCGGGCCAAAAATGTGGTTGTGTGATGTTGGACCACAACCAGCCCAGTGAATATTACCTATATATATATATATAACTCTGCACCTCCACAGAACTCCACACTCTCAGCCCAGTGAATATTACCTATATATATATATATAACTCTGCACCTCCACAGAACTCCACAGTCTCAGCTGTGAAACCAAACAAAGACAAAAAAACAAAAACACAGACCCAATCTGGACAGCAGAGGGAAAACAGCACCTTCCCCCCCGTCTGGCCTACTTTTACCCAGCAGTCTGCTCACACATTTTAAATTAGGAGCTCCGCAGATTCACTCCGCCAAACTGGCGAACACCTGCCCATCAGGTCCAGAATAAATATATTGAATAAAACTTTTTTTAGAACTGTACCGAAAAAATCTTTGGAAGACAAATGACTTTTGCAGAAATGTATTATTTTGTAAAAATAACTGTGAAAAAGAAGCCCTAAATATAAAGAAACCCCAGGTTTGGCAGCAGAATGTTCCAGAAGAATAATGGCACTGGGGCGAATCACAGATGCTACCCAGCAGACACTCAGCTCTGTTGCCACAGCAGTGTCAGACTCCATACTGAAATTACCCAAGACCCAGCGAACCGGAACGCTTTGCCTTCCAACCGCAGAGGTAGTGCGACAGAACTGTCAGTGTTAGAACGCACACTAGGGCAGAGTATCTGGCGTGTTTACGGGATCTGTGGCCGTGCAGGGCTGGTCAGGCAGGCCCTCGGTGGGCAGTGCATTCCGGAGGCCCGGGCGAGACTGAGCGCTCGCTTATGACATCACACACAGCACCCCGCATCACACACTGGGGACAGAGGCAGGGAGGCAGCCGGGTTAATTGCATCAGCCAGATGGATGTACATTAAAAATAGATTCAAAAAGTCATTTGTTACCCCTGCATGGGGGACCTGTGTTTTTCCTCTCTCCCCTCCCTCCTTCACTCTCTTTCTCTCTCTCGTTTCTTCTCCACCTCTTTTAATAATAGTTCACAACAGTGGTTTTTGCTTGCTAATGCCACATAGAGTGGAAAAAATAGTGTTGTATTCTAGACAAAATAAGGCCTGTGCTTAAATTCAGAAATCATAGTTATGCTTAACAAGGCCACAGTTAAGATTCTAAACAATTACTCATTTATGGGATGGGGACCAGTAAACCAGGGATTCTTTTTTTGGCCAAAATTCATCACAATATTTCTAATGATATTTAAATAAATAAGAATTTATATTATTTAAATATATGTATAAATACTGTGGTGAATTTTGACCATTTTATCAGGTTTTGTGTTTCTGTAAAGTGCATTTCTTTAAACAGCTGTTTGTTTCACACAATGTTCTTGCGGGGACCCCTGGAGTATGTAAAGTGTATTACATAAGCACAAAACAAAGTGGGGACTGCACTCTAATCTAATTTAATGGGGCACTCTTAACAAAAATGAGCTGTTTCACAAAACACCTCCAGGGAACACCTCACGCAGGGTAGGATAAAAAACTGACTAAACATTTGGAACGAAGGAGCGGAGCACACACACATGGGAAACTCTGTACCATAATAAACATTCATACGAACTTGGGTTTTGGTGCACCGCACGGCAAGAAATGACTAATTGCTAATATTAATACCATTGATATTCAAATGTGTGTGTAAAACTGGGTATCACTTACTGTTAACAATACCACATCAAAACTCTGGGTAACACCTGACTTCAAAAGATAAAATCTGAGCAGACCAGATGACCTTTTTGCACCTCTTAAATTGGGAAGGTAAGCCTTAATTACCTGTTTGGTTGTATAATGCATGCTAATGGGCTTAATACACAGGTAGCGATGGATTAATCAGCAGCAGGCGCAGGCCTCTGGGAGACAGCGTGCCCAGAAGGGCTCTTAATTACCCAGGATTCTGGTGCCTGCGCACGCAGCCCTGGCACGACCTCCCCCACGCTAATTGCCTGCTCT
The DNA here is from genome assembly GCA_039654925.1 of Anguilla pacifica. Lineage (NCBI taxonomy): Eukaryota > Metazoa > Chordata > Actinopteri > Anguilliformes > Anguillidae > Anguilla > Anguilla pacifica. The sequence goes on along the minus strand of CM077289.1, from coordinate 64,141,298 downwards.
GATCCGGTGAGTTCACGATTCAGCGACACAGCCACAGAAATTACCAGCAGCGCTTCTGCAGTAAAAGCTAAACCCGCCCACGAGGGGCCCTGTTTACAGTCGCCTCCGGCACCCACATAGTCCCACCACAACAGCAGCATCCAGTGAGCCCATACGGGCCTGTTGAGTTCGCTTTGCACACTTCCTGTGCACCTGTGTGGTTCTGCGTTACCTCTGTGGATCAGCTGATTCTACGCTGTTTGTGGTCTTGAATTATGTATATGTGTGTTTGGACATGTAGATAGATGTGTGTGTATGTGTGTGCACACAACGCACTATCCAGGATCCACCCTGAGGCCTGTCTCACTGCTGCCACCTACAGGGCTAGAAGTGCACTGTATGGTTTATACAGGCTAATGTGTACCAGTCAAAACCTCTATCCCTGCCCTGGAGAGAAGTTCTCACACTCAGTCAATAATAATGGCTCCAATATCCCACAAATCAGCTGTGTTCTACAGAATAATGAGCCTGTAGCATCAGCACTAGCTTTCCTTTAGTACAATGTAGCCTGTAGCATCAGCGCTAGCTCTCCTTTAGTACAATGTAGCCTGTAGCATCAGCGCTAGCTCTCCTTTAGTACAATGTAGCCTCTACCATCAGTGCTAGCTCTCCTTTAGTACAGAGTAGCCTGTAGCATCAGTGCTAGCTCTCCTTTAGTACAGTGTAGCCTGTAGCATCAGCGCTAGCTCCCTTTTAGTACAGTGTAGCCTGTAGCTTCAGCGCTAGCTCTCCTTTAGTACAGTGTAGCCTGTAACATCAGTGCTAGCTATCCTTTAGTACAGCGTAGCCAGTAGCATGAGCGCTAGCTTTCTTTTAGTACAGTGTAACCTGTAGCATCAGCGCTAGCTCCCCTTTAGTACAGTGTAGCCTGTAGCATCAGCGCTAACTCCTCTTTAGTACAGTGTAGCCTGCAGCATCAGCGCTAGCTCCCCTTTAGTACAGAGTAGCCTGTAGCATTAGCGCTAGCTCCCCTTTAGTACAGCGTAGCCTGTAGCATCAGCGCTAGCTCCCCTTTAGTACAGTGTAGCCTGTAGCATCAGCGCTAACTCCCCTTTAGTACAGTGTAGCCTGCAGCATCAGTGCTAGCTCCCCTTTAGTACAGTATAGTCTGTAGCATCGGCGCTAGCTCCCCTTTAGTACAGAGTAGCCTGTAGCATTAGCGCTAGCTCCCCTTTAGTACAGTGTAGTCTGTAGCATCAGCGCTAGCTCCCCTTTAGTACAGTGTAGTCTGTAGCATTAGTGCTAGCTCCCCTTTAGTACAGTGTAGCCTGTAGCATTAGCACTAACTCCCCTTTAGTACAGTGTAGCCGGTAGCATTAGCGCTAGCTCCCCTTTAGCACAAACAAAATTTAACGCGTATGTCTGGCTGAAGCATCTCTCGTGCTAGGTACACACTCAAGACCATCTGCAGGACACACAGAGGGTTAAGCGACGCATTCACACAGCTTCTCCATGCTTATGACTTCATCATTTACCCCCAGATATTCCCCTTACGGCATTTAATGTTAATTATGAATTAGTTCAACTCCAGAGGGAGAAAGTATCAAATAAGATCATGTTGTCTGAAAAAAGAAAAAGAACTGAGAGAGAGAAAATTGGGGGAAAATGAGTTTGAGAAGACAGCACTGACTGAAATATCACCAGCCGCTCGTTACTGAAGGGGTTAATGAGCTCAGCCCACAACGAAGCAGGAAAGAGCAGATGCTAATACAGGAGGCTTCTTCAGGTGCTGGGACTGACAGACATAGACTGCAGTCTGAACTGTGACTGGTCTGTTAGGGAGGTGACAGACTGCAGTCTGAACTGTGACTGGTCTGTCAGGGAGGTGACAGACTGCAGTCTGAACTGTGATTGGTCTGTCAGGGAGGTGACAGACTGCAGTCTGAACTGTGACTGGTCTGTCAGGGAGGTGACAGACTGCAGTCTGAACTGTGACTGGTCTGTTAGGGAGGTGACAGACTGCAGTCTGAACTGTGATTGGTCTGTTAGGGAGGTGACAGACTTAGACTGCAGTCTGAACTGTGACTTGCTGGTTAGGAAGTTTGCAGTAGAAGCGTTTCCAGTCATAATCCCAAAGCAGAGCGGACAGGTTACTGCTCTCAGTAATGAAATGATTGTTCAGAGTTCAGATGCAACAGAGCTTACCTTCCTCATCGTACGAACACTCCTCCTATAATGATGATAATGACAACAAAAGCACACTTTAGCTGGTGCTAATGTCACACATGCATTAAGATCAGCGAATGCACAGAGCAACAGCCTGAAGGCCTGAATGGCGGGAAATGATTAGAGAGGCTGTCCCAGCTACCAAAACCAGCCTAGGTTACACAGGGAATCCTGTGGGAATGCTGCTGTGACCGCAGTCTAAATTATTTAAGAAACAGTTTCCCGCGTGCAGGTCACCCCGAGGAAGAGTAACACAGGCAAGCCGGGAAAAGGGCGGAAAGTTCCGGAACGCACCTTAGGTTTCTCATCCAGGATCTGCTGCCGAATGTCCTTGTGCTTCTCCTGCAGTCTCTCCTGCCGTCTGCTCTGGGCGTCTTCCAACTGCAGAGAGTGAAACAGCACCACCATTACGGCTCTGATATACACCCTAAACAGCACCACCATTAGGGCTCTGATATACACCCTAAACAGCATCACCATTATGGCTCCGATATACACCCTAAACAGCACCACCATTATGGCTCTGATATACACCCTAAACAGCACCACCATTATGGCTCCGATATACACCCTAAACAGCACCACCATTATGGCTCTGATATACACCCTAAACAGCACCACCATTATGGCTCTGATATACACCCTAAACAGCACCACCATTATGGCTCCGATATACACCCTAAACAGCACCACCATTACACACAAATATACATAGACACAGTGAAATGTACATCATAATGCTGTAAATACAAATACAAAGTTTCATATAAACAGGAACTCACCCGTTTGATGGTCTGTACCACTTCATTCACGTATGACCTGTTGATCTCCAGCTTCTCTCTGAAAGCACAAAGTTAATCGTCACATTCATTTGTACACACTGTGCAGTTCAGCCCAGTAGACTTACAGATAATCACAGGGAATGTGTGACATGAATAAGTGCATTTACCCACTTTTAAATTCACTGAAATGTTTCCCCTGATGCAGAGTAAAACAGTGACGTCACACAGAGAGCCCATGTGAAGCCAGGCTGCAGTAAGACACTGGATTTAGCGTGGTGTACTCTGGGTGTACTGTACTTTACAGCAGAGCTGGAGGTGTTCACAGTCATCACCAGCAGATCTAACAACACAGACCCAAACCCACAGCAATCCTGTACTGCCCTCTAGTGGGTAAACGAAACAGCAGCACATTCCACACACACACAGATCTTCCTGCAGAACACACACCAGCAGCACATGTGAACTGGAGCTCAGGCAGAACTCCGGTGTTCATACACTCGCTCAGGACTAAGCTCAGGCCTTTTCAGGAATAAAGACGCATTCAGTTTGAAAAAAAACAAGGATGAATTCCTCGGTAGCTATTGTACAGTATTAGGCTTTTTGCCCCCTCTAGTGGAAGTTCATCATTACTGCACTGATTGCAGTAGTATGTGGACCATACTTTGTATGTGTGTGTGTGCGTGCATATCAGTATGTGAGCGTGTATCAGTGTCAGTGTGTGTACGTGTGTGTATAAACTTACTCCTCTGTCAGGTTTTTCTCTTTAGACTTGGCCTCATTTATCTTTTCCTGTCTTTTCTTGTCCATCTTCTTTTTCAATTCTTTCTTCTCCCTGAAAAAAATCAATGTGACAACTGAAGGGTTATTCAATATATTATATACATATACATGTGTGTGTTTGTGTGCACACCTCACAGATAAACCCAGCTCACCTCTCACAGATGAACCCAGCTCACCTCTCACAGATAAACCCAGCTCACCTCTCACAGATGAACCCAGCTCACCTCTCACAGATAAACCCAGCTCACCTCTCACAGATGAACCCAGCTCACCTCTCACAGAGAAACCCAGCTCACCTCTCACAGATGAACCCAGCTCACCTCTCACAGAGAAACCCAGCTCACCTCTCACAGATGAACCCAGCTCACCTCTCACAGATCTCCTTTAGTTTTTTCAGCTGGTTGGCCTGGCACTCTTCAGCCACAGCAGTCAGTTTCTCCACCAGCTGCAGAGAGAGAGAGAGAGAGAGAGAGAGTGAGAGAGAGAGAGAGATCAGAGTCATGGACACAGACTGCTCCTGTTGCATTATGGGTATTAGTGGCACAGCTCATTCTGGTGAGAGAGCCCCGTGTTGTGAAGCCAGAGTGGAGTGGTGTGTATGATTCCACGTGCTTCAGCTGTTTCATTGTTCAGGGGAGATAATTATTCGGACAGGTGACCTTGCCTGCTGCTCCAGGTGCGAGCCAATTACAGAGCTGACAGCGGAGCAAGGCTGAAGCCCACAGGACTGAACTCGTGCGTAATGACGGCTGATTTAATTGAGCCTTTGCCCTTTCGCCTGAGTGGGATCTCATGCACGTTTGCACATGAGCAGGACACACTGCTGACGCCACACAGGCACGGAGCGGATCTGTCAGCTCCCGCTCCATTAGCCCGCAGCTCGTTAGCACGAGGCCTCTCCGGTTTGTTTGTAAATGCAGGAGTTTCAGGTGATGCTCAGGTGACTGTATATGTAGATGTGTAGGTGGTTGGTTCAGGTTTCACATGTTTTTAAATGCAATTGGCTCAGGTGGTTGAAAGGCCTGAAACGTACTCCGCATAAGTACAGGAACGCAAACGACAACGCCAGGCCGACGCACTGCAAACGCACAGCTCAGCTGTATACTCAACGTGCGTTCTCATGTCCCTGCGGAGGTAATAAACCCGGGTCCTCAAGGGGGTCTAAAGGTGGTTAGCTCAGGTGGTTAGCTCAGGTGATTGTAAATATGGTTAGCTCAGGTGGTTAGCTCAGGTGGTTAGCTCAGGTGATTGTAAACGTGGTTAGCTCAGGTGGTTAGCTCAGGTGGTTGTAAACGTGGTTAGCTCAGGTGGTTAGCTCAGGTGGTTGTAAACGTGGTTAGCTCAGGTGGTTAGCTCAGGTGGTTGTAAACGTGGTTAGCTCAGGTGATTGTAAATATGGTTAGCTCAGGTGGTTAGCTCAGGTGGTTGTAAAGGTGGTTAGCTCAGGTGATTAGCTCAGGTGGTTGTAAACGTGGCTAGCTCAGGTGATTGTAAATATGGTTAGCTCAGGTGGTTAGCTCAGGTGACTGTAAAGGTGTTTAGCTCAGGTGGTTAGCTCAGGTGGTTGTAAACGTGGTTAGCTCAGGTGGTTAGCTCAGGTGGTTGTAAACGTGGTTAGCTCAGGTGGTTGTAAAGGTGGTTAGCTCAGGTGGTTATAAAGGTGGTTAGCTCAGGTGGTTGTAAACATGGTTAGCTCAGGTGGTTAGCTCAGGTGGTTGTAAACATGGTTAGCTCAGGTGGTTAGCTCAGGTGATTGTAAAGGTGATTAGCTCAGGTGATTGTAAACATGGTTAGCTCAGGTGGTTAGCTCAGGTGGTTGTAAACGTGGTTAGCTCAGGTGGTTAGCTCAGGTGGTTGTAAACGTGGTTAGCTCAGGTGGTTGTAAACATGGTTACCTCAGGTGGTTAGCTCAGGTGGTTGTAAACGTGGTTAGCTCAGGTGATTAGCTCAGGTGATTGTAAACGTGGTTAGCTCAGGTGGTTAGCTCAGGTGGTTGTAAAGGTGATTAGCTCAGGTGATTGTAAACGTGGTTAGCTCAGGTGGTTAGCTCAGGTGGTTGTAAAGGTGGTTAGCTCAGGTGGTTGTAAACGTGGTTAGCTCAGGTGGTTAGCTCAGGTGGTTGTAAACGTGGTTAGCTCAGGTGGTTGTAAACATGGTTAGCTCAGGTGGTTATAAAGGTGTTTAGCTCAGGTGGTTAGCGCACCTGTTTCATGTGCTGGTGTTTCTGGTACTTCTCGCTGTAGTACTGCTCCTGCCGCAGGTCCAGGAGCTGCTTCTGCTGCTGCTCCTTCAGCTCGGCCATCTTCTGGCTGCTCTCCAGGTCCAGCGCGGCCAGCTCCTGCTCCATGGCCGACAGCTGGTGCTCCGGGCTGTAGGACGAAGCTCTGCACGGCACAGGAGGGACACCGAGCTGAACGCCACGCCCACACCTGTATCACACTTACACCTGTACTAAACCCACACCTGTATCACACCCCACACCTGTACTACACCTGTACTACACCCACACCTGTACTACACCTGTACCGCATGCTACACCTGTACCACACCCACACCTGTACTACACCTGTACCGCATGCTACACCTGTACCACACCCACACCTGTACTATACCTGTACCACACCCACACCTGTATCACACCCCACACCTGTACTAAACCCACACCTGTACTACACCTGTACTACACCCACACCTGTACTACACCTACACCTCTACTACACCTGTACTACACCCACACCTACACTACACCTGTACTACACCTGTACCGCATGCTACACCTGTACCACACCCACACCTGTACTACACCTGTACTACACCAACACCTGTACTACACCTGTACCGCATGCTACACCTGTACCACACCCACACCTGTACTATACCTGTACCACACCCACACCTGTATCACACCCCACACCTGTACGAAACCCACACCTGTACTACACCTGTACTACACCTACACCTCTACTACACCTGTACTACACCCACACCTACACTACACCTGTACTACACCTGTACCGCATGCTACACCTGTACCACACCCACACCTGTACCACACGCTACACCTGTACCACACCCACACCTATACCACACCCCACACACACACACAGCCAGTGATACACACACACACATGCACACAAGCATAAGTACACACAAAGAGAGAGGAGGAGAGAGTGATGAGTGAAACAGAGTGAGAAAGAGTGAGAGTGAGCAAGAGAGAGTGAGAGAGAACGAGAGTGAGAGTGAGCGAGATATAGAGCGAGAGAGTGAGCAAGAGAAACAGTGTGAGAGAAACAGACAGAAAGGGAGGAAGAGAAACAGCGAGTGAGAGAAACAGACAGAAAGGGAGGGAGGAGGGAGTGAGGGAGGGAGGGGGGAGGGGGGAGGGAGGGAGTGAGGGGGGGGAGGGAGGGAGTGAGGGAGTGAGGGAGGGGGAGGGGGGAGTGAGGGAGGGAGGGGGGGAGGGAGGGAGTGAGGGAGGGGAGGGAGGGAGTGAGGGAGTGAGGGGGGGAGGGGGCAGGGAGGGAGTGAGGGAGGGGGAGGGGGGAGTGAGGGAGTGAGGGAGTGAGTGAGGGAGTGAGGGAGTGAGGGAGGGGGAGGGGGGAGTGAGGGAGTGAGGGAGGGGAGGGAGGGAGTGAGGGAGGGGAGGGAGGGAGTGAGGGAGTGAGGGAGGGAGGGAGGGAGCGAGGGAGTGAGGGAGGGGGCGCAGCGACTGAGCGAACAGAACCCACCTTTTCTTACCATCTCGTTTGGCGGACTTGTGCAGCAGGGCTCGTCTGCGCAGGTACTCGTTCTGGAACTCTCCGTACCTGGCCGTGTGCTCTTTGATCATGTCTGTGGTCTTCCTGTGGTGCTTCTTCACCAGGTCCTTCATCTCTTTGTACTGCTTCCTCTGCTCCCGCACAAAGGCCTTCTGCTGCTTCAGCTCCTCCACGCCCTGAGCCTCCACCTCTGTAACAGCGCCCACACCGCTATAAGCCCTCACCGCATTGGCCCATGCTGAACCCGCACATCTGTAAACTACCCCACTATTGGCCAGGTTTCCTGCCTCACCAGAACCCCCCCCCTCCCTCCCGGTGGTGGAATGAGCTCCTGCTGAGGCCAGCGGAGCAGAAAGCCTGAAGCCCCAGCTCTCCACCCGCTGATTACACTCACCTGTGAGCACACTCTGTATGATGTCTTCAGTCTTCACCACTGGCTTCAATGACCCTGAAACACACACACTCTCAAATCAGAATACGCCCACTGCTCCCTGAAACACACACACACTCAAATCAGAACATGCCAGTTCTCTCTGATACTGCTTCTCTGACCCTGAAACACACACACGGCTGGTTTAAATCAGAAGTGCCCCTTGCTCTCTGATACTGCTTCAGCTGTTAGCCCCCATTCACCCAGCAGACCGTGCAGTGCAGTCAATAACGACACACGGATTCGGGGTACCTGTGGACTGGGGAGCATGAGTGATCTGGGACGGCGTTTTGGGGGTGATGCAGGGGGCATGGTTCACCCCGTTCTCTGCTGGGGCGGGTTTGGGGTCACTGTTGGGTTCAGACAGTGCGTCACCACTGGGCTCCACCTGGAAACCAATAACATCCAGAACGGTTAACGGGAGCTGACGGATTTAAGCACCGGTTAACTGCATACACAACACTTCAGCTCCTTTAGCCAATCAGAATTAGGCACACTTCAGCTCCTTTAGCCAATCAGAATTAGGCACACTTCAGCTCCTTTAGCCAATCAGAATTAGGCACACATCACTTCACTGCTGTGCTTCCTGTTCTCACCTCCACATCTGCAACCAATTCTGACCCAAGAATCCAGGTGAGGGGAGTTCACTGTAATTGACCTTATTTAAGTACTGAGTAACAAAATAATCCAGCAGACCATGCGGCTCGCCAGGACCAGAGTCAGGGACCCTGTGCTGTGTTCTGAGAAACTGAACATCCTGCACCCCATAAAAGGCTTCTTTAACACCCCGTGTTTCACTAACACCCAAACACAACAACACACCCAAACACAACAGAACCTCTCTGCAGACACACAGGGAACGGAGGTCACAGGAGTGCTGTGCTTCTGATTTTAGTCTTTCTCAGTGACCCCCTATCATTGGGCTCTCTTGCAGTTTTCTGGTTTTGTTCTGGTCCTTCAAACACAGCTGACTTTCACGCACCGTAACATTCAGCAATAGTGCTGAATCACACCTTGCTGTCTTAAATCTGATAGTTCAGTATGACTCATAAAGCACATTAACATACTGAAGTACACAAGGCACATCGATGACTTTCACCTTACCAGCACAACAAAAAATGACACATGATAATGCCACCTATAATGCCACCTGTCTGCCACCTATAATCACATGACAACCATCTTGACATCAGAAACTAGAAGCACACACACAATCTCAACCTTTTATGGGCGAGGATTTCTTTAAAATCAAACACGACTTCACCACAGCAGTTCCAGCAGCGAAACCAAATCCGTTTTTCCCAGCAAAGCTGACCCTCAGCGCGATGGCTCCGTCAGACGAGCCAGGAGGACAGAACCCAACGCTGACAGGTGAAGGTACAGCAGAAGCAGAATCCAGGTAAAGGTGTCTGTACCTGAGCCCAGGACTGGAGGGTGTAGACGTAGCTCTGGTAGCCCACTCTCCTCAGCATGGTCGCTCTTTCTCTCTCTTTCTCTCTTTCTCTCCCGCTCTCCTTCTCTCTTTCTCTCTCTCACACCGCTGTACTTAAACCCTGCCCCCACCCCCTGCTGCGCCGGCCCTTTAAGAGCGCCCCACAGACAGCTGGGCTCTCCAGACAGCCACAGCTCCTCAGGTGGCAGTTGCCATGGCGTCAGCCTGGAGTGGCTTCCGATTGGCTCTCCCTGCTGCCTCTTCTGACGTGCTCTGAAGGTGACTGCACTTCCGAGGGCTGAGATGGCCCTTGTGAACCCCCCCCCCCCCAAAAGGATGCAATCTCCCGCTCCTAACTTATTGGTAGTCACGGCGATCCCGTGGTGACCGTCGCCGGGCCAACGGCTGAGGTGGACCCTCTCTACACCCGTCACGCTGATAAAGCAAACGCACCCGTCTGACCTGCGCTGCCACACGAAGGCCACGTGCTGGGACCCCACACGGGGAGAGTGCGCTGTACGCACCGCTGCATTCCAACAACCCGCCAACGTCACTCCCTACTTCACTTAGCACTCTGGCCTCATGACCAGAAACTCTTCAGAAAATATAAAAAGTACAGGTGTTCACACAGCGAATGTTGTTTGCATTCTCAAAACAGTTTTGGTAAATATCTTGTATATAATATTAAGTGTTAAATATTAAAAGTTACGCTGGCTAAACTACACGCACTAAGGATTGACTGATCGATTGAAGCATGAACTGAAATGTTTTGGGCTTCATGAACATGCAACAAAAAGCCCCCAGAAGTGACATCACAGGCAGGACATAAACAATATGATGCCACTCCCACCTCCTTGCTGACAACTTCCTCCTCCTCCAGAGTGAGCGCTGCGAGCTGATTGGCTCTCTGCTCCATCAGGTTGACGTATCTGATCGGGTTGGACAGCGCCTCGATCACGTCTGCGCGGGAAAAGACAGAAACAGCGGATCACCTCCTCGCTCCGGACCCTGCCTGAGTCGCAGTGTCATGAGTGTGTGAGCGGGCGGAACCAGGTACCAGGTACAGGTGTAACCAGGGACCAGGTACAGGTGTAACCAGGGACCAGGTACAGGTGTGACCAGGTACCAGGTACAGGTGTGACCAGGTACCAGGTACAGGCGGAACCAGGGACCAAGTACAGGTGTAACCAGGTACCAGGTACAGGTGTGACCAGGGACCAGGTACAGGTGTAACCAGGTACCAGGTACAGGTGTGACCAGGGACCAGGTACAGGTGTGACCAGGTACCAGGTACAGGTGTAACCAGGTACCAGGTACAGGTGTGACCAGGTACCAGGTACAGGTGTGACCAGGTACCGCAGAACACTCAGCTTAGAGAGTCAGTTATTTATGTTTTGTGGGAACTGCCTGTGTAGCTACATATTCTGCGTAAAGTGGAAATATGTCTACAGACCGAAGGAGAGAAAATACCAGAGCGTAGTGAGAGTAACTGATGGCAGAGCCCAGTGAATTTAACAGAAGCTAATCAGACACAGCAGACAAATGAAGAAGCATTAACAGATACTTCAGGACCATTATGAAATTTAGCATGGTCACAGGCAGACCAAAACTCATTATCTTTACTTATCTTTAATATCTGTTATCTATTTGCTAGTATTACTATGTATTAATCATCCACAGCTTGCTGCACATAGCAATATTTCCTCACACTTGGCAGCTCATGTCTAATGCCCAGCATTGTTCAGCTAATGGCAGGGCCTTTGGCCTGTACTGGCCATAAAGCTTGGGCCAAGAACCACTCGGATAAAGATTTATTATTAAATGAAAATTCAAATTTTAATTTAACAATCTTGAATAATGAAAATGTATCTGTTACAGAATTAAATCTTGATTCATTGTTCTTCTATCCTTATGCTTGTTCTCTGCCTCCCTCTGTAGGCTAATATGGGTACTGCATGAATGTGGCCACTTACCTGCGTAGGTGTCAGGCACGTAGTCCTTGACCTCAATGTAGACGAAAAGTGCAGGTAAAGTCAGAGCCTGGTTCTTCTCATTCCTGAGGCCGATGTAGTGGTACCCTAAAACACAGAGCCCCCCAGCATGAGACCTCAAAACAGGACAGCGACTGGCTGTTAAAAGTTCACGGTTATGAAATGAGACAGGTCTCCTACCTGGACGGATCGCAGACACGGGGATGATGCGATGGCCGATGAACTTCCCTCCTTCCTCAAACACCGCTATCCTCAGGGAGGCCAGTGTAGGCAGAACCACCTGAAGGAGGAAGCCATGCCTCATTCACAAACATACATACCTGGTACACTAGTGAACTACAATACCCAGTGTGCATTGCAACATGAATTCTGGGGAGCGTAGTTTGGTTAAAGAAAAGCTTTAACTTAAGGACCCTTGCAGGAAGTACAGCTTCCCAAAAATCTTGCAGCTCAGCAGGAAGGAACGTGAGTTTACAGACAGAAGTGACTACAGATTCACAAAATGTTTTAAAATACTAGTGATGCGAACAAATTAAAAATTATTCATCTGAGTCATGAGACAAGCAAAGTTTGTGCCTTGCTTTTGCTGTTCTGGTTTACCTTCTTGAAGACGATGGCCTCTTCCTCCCAGACGGGGTTGACCGCGTTTCCTTGCGATGTTTTCGTTCGGAACGCTTTCCTTCTGGTGTCCACGGGCAACCCAAACATGTCGATCTCCACATACGTCCCAACCTTCTTATCCGACAGGAACTGGCCAGAGATTATCTGGAGAACAGGAAACAGGAGAACTCTCATAATCACTGCAGAGCTACACTCTGTCTGCTAAGACTGTGCACCTCAGTACACAGCAGGTTAGTAACAGCTGAGTAGCAGAGAACGGTGAGTAATGGGTGAGTAGCAGATGAGTAGAGGAGAGTAGTGTGTGCTGTGTGTCTGTGGAAGGTGTACTGTGTGCTGTAGACACAGTCACTGTGTGTCTGTGGAAGGTGTACTGTGTGCTGTAGACACAGTCACTGTGTGTCTGTGGAAGGTGTACTGTGTGCTGTAGACACAGTCACAGTGTGTCTGTGGAAGGTGTACTGTGTGCTGTAGACACAGTCACTGTGTGTCTGTGGAAGGTGTACTCTGTGCTGTAGACAGTCACTGTGTGTCTGTGGAAGGTGTGCTGTGTGCTGTAGACACAGTCACAGTGTGTCTGTGGAAGGTGTGCTGTGTGCTGTAGACAGTCGCTGTGTGTCTGTGGAAGGTGTGCTGTGTGCTGTAGACAGTCACAGTGTGTCTGTGGAAGGTGTGCTGTGTGCTGTAGACAGTCGCTGTGTGTCTGTGGGTAATGTCATGGTCAGTAAACTCTCACCTTCACTGATACAGTGTTGGCCACGATCCCGTCCACAGTGCTCTCAGTGAAGGGGTCAAAGTGCTTGTCTGGGCGCCTCATGAACTCCGGTTTGAGCCGGAACCCGCTCTTCCCATTGTACTCAAACATGCCCAGGTTCAGCTGCATGGACAGGTCTGCAGCACGACCCACACACACCAGGAAACAGCATGAACCCAGCGCACTTTACTCAAGAGGCAGTGCTGTATGTTTTAACAAGCTTAAGAAATAACAGTAATATATAACCCACACAACACCGATCATGAAAGCTGCAGACTGTAGTTATTCAGAGTTTACTGGGTGAAGTGTACTGTGATGACACGCTGTGATGTCACACTGTGACGAACTCTGATTGGCTCTCTCACCTATCGTCTGGAAGTTGAGGGCGACTAACTGGCAGCCGGCGTTCCAGAAGACCTGGGGCATGTAGTTGGAGGAGTCGACGCGGGTTCCTTTAGGGTACAGCCTGCTGAGCTGCCGCTTGTTGTACCTGAGCAGAGCGGGTTACGGACACAAACACTGGGCTGGGATTGGCTAGCGCTGAAGCTAAGCGGGGCTGCGACTGGCTAGCGCTGAAGCTAAGCAGGGCTGGGCTTGGTTAGCACTGAAGCTAAGCAGGGCTGGGATTGGTTAGTACTGAAGCTAAGCAGGGCTGGGCTTGTTTAGCGCTGAAGCTAAGCAGAACAGGCGTTTATAAATCATGTGTATATGAGCTGGAAGGATACTCCACAAACTCCACAGGACACTTAGTGAGCTGCTCCAGGGCTTTGGTCTCCACAAATGAAGACATCTGATAGCTGCGGTTGATTTCTGCAAAACAAACATTCATATCAGTATTTTACACATTAATAAAGCTGGGTATTTACCCAGTCACACAGCTGGGTATTTACCCAGTCATACAGACGGGTATTTACCCAGTCACACAGCTGGGTATTTACCCAGTCATACAGATAGGTATTTACCCAGTCACACAGCTGGGTATTTACCCAGTAATACAGAGGGGTATTTACTCAGTCACACAGCTGTGTATTTACCCAGGAATACAGCTTGGTTTTTAATTAACACTCACTTTTGGAAGCCTCAAAGCTGTTGAATTTGACGGGCTGGATGTAGTTGACCAGGGTGGACATCTCCTCTGTGGCAAAAGCCTCACTTCCTGCTGTGCCCTGGATAAGACCCACCAATCAGGGACAGAAAGATAAACCAGTCAGAGAGACTGACCAATCATGGCCAGAGACACTGAAGTGACAGGCCAATCGTGTTAGCTGAGGAAAGGGTGCTTCATGTGTAACTTCAATGATTAAATTTCCAAGTAAAACATGTAACTTCACTGACCAGCTTGCTGAATTAAACACATTCAAAGAGATGGTCGCTTACAACAGGGATGGTGCTATTCTCAGAATGGACACTAGAGGGCAGGCTCACCACACCAACACAGCCCCAGGTTAACAACAGCTTCTTTACAGAACCAGGAGACTTTCTGCTGAACTAAAAAGATGAATACGGAGAATCCTCCTCAGGCTGTTAGGCACACTGCTCTGGATCTCTGCTTTGGGGGCTCACAGTAAGGGGTCACATGGGTGGGATTTCCACGGCTGAGGTCACCTGTGCACAGGTGTTCTATAACAAACACCTTCACCTGCCATGGCGGACAGGCACCAGCTTACACAGTTTAACTACTCTACCTTTATCTCTTCAGAATTAAATCCCCTATTAATAACGTACAATTTAACATAACATCATATACAATAATATATTATACAGTAAAAATGGGGGGAGAGGGAGAAATGTTTCATACCTCATCCATAAAGGACTTTTTAGAGTCGTCGTCTTCGTCATCGTCATCATCACTCTCTGCCTCCGCCTCCCCTAGAAGTCAAAGGTCACACAGGTGGTTTCAGGTCAGCTGTTTTCACACTTTTAATTGAAACCAATCCAACCGTCCCACAGAATCAGGCATCTGCCGGGTGATCAATAATTCATGATTTATAATTTAATGCAAGTAATAATATTTAATATATAAGTTCATATTGAAGTACCTGAACATTAAACTCCAGAGAATGCTACGTTAATGGTACGCTTATCTGAGGGGGGGGCAGTCCTGCTGAAGAACAGCCGCTCCCTCCCCGCCCCTCCACCCCCCCCTTCCCCCCCCTCCTAATGAACTCAACAACAGGATCCAACACAGCATTCCTGAGCAGGACAGTGTAATCAGATCAAGTGCTGTCAGAGCGTAATTGGGATATACGGCCTGATGCACAGGGATGGAAGAGCGTGCGGAAACAGGACCGGTCCGGAGTGCACTCGAGGCCAGGCCTCGTCTCCACGCCCCAGGCCAGTATCTCCTAATAAGGTCTGACCTGCGGACCAGACCTTCACCTGGAGCACTGCGACCCTTCACACACCGCCACAGCTACACAAACACACCTTCCCCACGATCAGAGGGAACATGACAAACACACCTTCCCCACAATCAGAGGGAACATGACAAACACACCTTCCCCAGGATCAGAGGGAACATGACAAACACACCTTCCCCAGGATCAGAGGGAACAGGATTCTCTCACAGTTGCACTCCCTGTGTTTTGCAGAAAATTCCCTTGGATCTACAGGGATTCTTTTTTTGTTTACCAAAAGAGCTGAAATATTTCGAATAGCAATAGTGTGACCCAGGTCTGTCTCAGCTCACGCTAACATCAATGCACTTTCTCCTTCGATTAGCAAAAGCAGGTGTTAATTACATTTTTCACAAGTACTTTCCTAAAAGATAAAAAAATAAAATCTTGATGAAATGGTGGCTAAAGCTATGCGAAGAGAGGAATTCCCACGCCACAGGCTGCCTGTCTCGGTGTTTGTCCAGCACACATTTTGCGTAGAGGACGTGATTTGCACAGCAAAGGCTCGGGACACACTGGAGCACAGCGCTGATGTTTAATTCACTGACTAATTCCAGCCTGTCGTCCGACTGAAGCAGAAGCTCATTCTGCATCCTCTCCGGGCCCGATGCCATCTCCAGCACCAGGGCGAGGCCCAGACCTCACGCCATAAAATGATAAATTAACCTCTGAGTGTGTGTGTGTGTGTGTTTGTGTGTGTGTATGTCTAATAGAGAGAGCAAGAGGGAGAAATAAAACAGGAAAGAGTGTGTGGCAGAATGAGCGTGTGTGTGTGTGTGTTTGTATGTGCGTGTTTGTATGTGTGTATGTGTTTGCGTGAGTGATCCACTTCGCTGACTGGCCACACCCCTATCCCTGCCCATAAGCAGAGACTCAGATCAGCAGGGACAGGAGAAAATAATCTACTGGAATGCAAATGAGGATGACAGCAGACAGTTGTGCGCTTGAGCCAATCGGAAAACAGGGCACTCAAGCCAATCACAAAGCAGACCAAACCAGGAGATTTGCCTATTCATTAGAAATGTACCACAAAATCACTTCTGTTGTTACAGTGATTTAATTTAGCACATGAGAAACAGGAGAAATATCTGTGTTTGTCTTATCACATATAATACACAAAACAAATTAAACACAAAATTACAAATACTAAAAAACATGACATGAAATGTGGACATCTAGAGCCTGTGCTATTAAATGTATGTGAGAAAATCATAAGTAAAGAGACAGTTTTTTTTACTGATCTAGGTACTGTGGCTGAACTATAGAGCTGTGCTGGATTGAATGGGTCTTTGATGTTTTTATGAATGACTGTACCTCCTCACATGGCCTGCTAGCCAATGGGCTGCCTGCTGAATTTTCATTTCTGTTTTATTTGTCAATTTGGCTAATTCATTCTGTTCATGAGGAACAGCAGACATCTTGGTGGTTTGAGGGGTCTCTCACCTGTAGATTTGATTGTGTGGGGTTTGGGGGGTCTCTCACCTGTAGATTTGATTGTGTGGGGTTTGGGGGGTCTCTCACCTGTAGATTTGATTGTGTGGGGTTTGAGGTCATTGCTCTCCTGACTGGTTTGCAGGGCGGAGTCTGGAATCTCCAGGTTGGTGGATCCTGTGTGTGGGAATTAAGGAATCCCGCCCCCTTCATTAAAACCCCGCCCCTCTCATCATTAAAATCTATCTGCTCTTAATTCAGCTCCACCCCCCAAACATTTAGCACCACCCATCAATAACTGGCCCCTCCCTTTTCTGTAAAAAACCACACCTCACAATAATTCAACCTTCACTCCTTCCTCTTCCTGTCCAAAACTTTCAAAACACAAAAGACACAATGGAGAAATAAAAATAAAAAAACACACAACTTCGCATGATGTGCTCAAGCAGGTACCAAGAGTCTCGCTCTGTTCAGTCAGCACACAGCCCTCTTCTCCCCTACCGCTCAGTGCAGAGTAAAATATTTAAGTCTGTTACACAAAGTTGTGCATTTGAGTTTGGCAGGTGGAGAATTTGACAGACAGACAAGAGAAATCAGGGTCAGCTGAGGACAAAAAATGTGAAAAATTAAATAGTTTCTACAGTAAGACTGGACAGCAAGGTCACGCCCAGCCTGCTACTGCAGTCAGGGAGTCTCCCCATGAGTGCTGCTTTTCTGTTGCACATTTTTTTGCTAAAACAGATTTTTAACATAATGCAGGTTTGGCTCAACATCTTTTATTTAGTCTGTGAGCTCAGTACCCAAGTGGCCACACTTTCAACAGTTAGGACTTCACTACAGGAGCTGCGGGTCCATCAATTAATCAACAGAAACTGTAAAACTCCTTCAGAAGGAATCCCTTCCCACAGCACAATGGAGAAAAGGAAAGCATCTCTACTCTTAAGATCGAATCTGACTGCTCATATGTCCCTAATGAATATGGGATGTTCAGACTTTTTAACATGAATACCTGTTTCTGATTCAACTAACTCATCCCTCATTAGATAGTTAAAGTGTCAACTCAAAAACAATTAACAGCTCATTATAATTCATGGAAGGCAATTAAGATTGAAATGCAAAGCAGCACACACAGGGGAATATTCGGCTGAGCCAATGAGCCCACAGCAGGCACGCAGTACCAGTGACCAGCACCAGGGGGCGGTGTGAAATAGAGAACGACCGGATCGTTTACTTCTGCCTGAGTGATTGACGGCCTGGCGATTCAGTTAGAACGGTATTGATTATGTCCCCATCTGTCATTCAGCTGGGAACACAATGACAGCCAATGGTGGATGACGGACAGGGACACAAACACACAGCTCAATGCAGCACGGGGACGGGCTTCAGACAGACCACACAGGGAGAGTGTGTGTGTGTGTGTGTGTGTGTGTGTGAGGGTGCGTGTGAGGGTGTGTGTGTGTGTGTGTGTGTGTGTGTGTGTGAGGGTGGAGTGTGTGTGAGGGTGCAGTGTGTGTGTGTGTGTGTGTGTGTGTGTGTATGAGAGTGCAGTGTGTATACAGGGGTTCAGTGTGTCTGTGTATGGGGGAACAGTGGGTATGGGGGAGCAGTGTTTTTTTGTATGGGGGCACAGGTGCAGTACCTGTGCTGGGCGAGGAGGGCTCGAACACGCTGGACGTGTCGCTGAAGGTGTTGGAGGTCTGCTCTGACAGCTTCTTCTTCCCGCTGCCCTCAGACTTGGGCGACTTCTTCTTGTTTTTGATCAGGATCTTCCCCAGCAGGTCCTGGGGGCTGGGCAGGGGAACGCTCGACTCCAGCTGAGGAGGAACATCAGCATGAGCGTGTGTGTGTGTGTGTGCGTGTGTGTGTCTATGTGTCTGTGTCTGTGTGTGTGTATGTGTGTGTGTGTGCAACATGCTGTTCTCACAGAATATCACATTTCCTACCTTATTTGCTCTCTCTCTCTCTCTCTCTCTCTGCCTTTCTCTCTCCTTCTCTCTGTCTCTTTCTCTCTCTCTCTCCCTCTCTCCCAGCAGAGGGCTGATATACAGCGGAACTTGTAAAAGGCTGGAGGGGGTTCGTTGGGCTGGCCTGCTGTTGGCATGGCGATGGCCGTGGCGACCGGCCGTGGATACGGCCCCATCGCGGCCGTAAGCAGGTACGGGCCGATAGATTAGCGCTGTGGCGCCGCTAGCGCACAGGAAGTGGCTCTTATGACCGGGCTTGCTCCACTTCCAGCACACAAAGCAAGCTTTCACTGGTACCCATGGAAACCAGGAAGCTAGATAAAGGATTTGCCAAGAACTGGAGGGGAGGAGGGGGGGAGGGGGGATGTGGTGACCGGGTGGAGGGGGTGGGGGGAGGCTGGTGGGGAGATTTTGGATTCTGGGTTCCACATTTCCTTTTTACTTTGGCCTGGTACTCGGTGTTTATGTGGCTCTCCGTGCGCAGATAAACTCACATGATGAAGAGTGATGACAGAAGGGGGAGAGGGGTTACACAGTGTGTGTGTGTGTGTGTGTGTCCACAAAGCAGTATCCAACAGGTTGTCACTGCTATACACTTAGAAAAGTATGTGTTTGTGTGTGTGTGTGTGTGTTTGTGCATTAACACGCATGCGTCCGTGTGTGAGTGTGTGTGTGTGTGTGTGCGCATGGGGTGGGATGACCCTTGTTCTCAGTGCAGGCACTGTTATTACTGAGACAGCATGTACTTACAGGATATTTTTCCAGTGGTTCGGTGAGAAGTGCATCGCCAAATATTGATCTGCAATATTCTGCCATCTTTGCCTGCTGCTTTGGGCTGCGATGCAAGAAACAAAGACAGGGTGACTTACAGACCGCACACACACAGAGACAGGCCAGGAGTGCAGTATTAACACAGGGCGACTCACAGACCGCACACACACAGACACAGGCCGGGAGTGCAGTATTAACACAGGGCGACTTACAGACCACAGGGTGACTTACAGACCGCACACACACAGACACAGGCCAGGAGTGCAGTATTAACACAGGACCGCGGCAGCAAACGTCTGTTAACCTGTACTGGCGCTCTCCCCGGGCCCAGCTGCTCGGCTGGCTTCCGCTCAAACGCTCAGGTCAGGCCGGGTACGCCCCTCACCGCTAACGTTACAGTGGTGCGCCGGCAGCTTGCTAATGACGCTCCCAAAACACATCTGCTTTCGTGCAGAAGCGCACGCCACGCGGTGTGTGTGTGTGCATCCGTGTGTGTGTGTGTGTGTGCTTCTGTGTGTGCATCCATGTGTGTGTGTGTGTGCTTCTGTGGGTGAGTGCGTCTGTATGCGTGCGTGCGTGTGTGTGTGTGTCTGTGTGTGCATCTGTGTGTGTGTGCTTCTGTGGGTGAGTGCGTCTGTATGCGTGTGTGTGTGTGTGCGTGCGTGAATGTGTGTGTGTGTGCGTGCGTGTGCGTGTGCGTCTGCGTGTGCGTGTGCGTCTGCGTGTGTGTGTGCGTGCGTGTGTGCGTGCATGTGTGCGTGTGCGTGCGCGTCTGTGTGTGTGCATGCGTGCGTGCGTGTGTGTGTGTGCATATGTGTGCGTGTGTGCGTGCATGTGTGTGTGTGCGTGCTGGCAGGGCAGGACGATGTTAAGGAAGCGCAGTTATATAATCCACGGTAATCTTTCCGCTCCTGGTTGCCATGGCGGCGGCGGGGGCACCAGGTGCGAGGGGTGGCGCTGTGACTCACGAGTCCACGTGGTTCTCGAATGACAGGATGACGGGGAAGGGCGACGTTTTGAAGGCGCACTCCGCGATGGCCTCGATGACTTCCTGCACAAAGAGAAAAACAACATAAAACCAAACAGATGTTCTCTTATCATTTAAAAAGTGACCTATAATACACACACCCATCATGATGGGCTCTGACCAGAAGTGAAACACCCAAATCCTGTATCGGAACGGATGTGTCACTGCAAGCGGCTCTGTAAAGAACAGCCTGACAGCACGTTTAAAAAGATTCTTAACTTCACACATAATCAACGTCAGGCATTATCTTCCTGTTTTTAAATTCACCGTACGAAAATGTATTAAACTCTAAACGATACACTCCACTACATGAACAGACCATACCTCTCATTCATACCTCACACCATCACCTCTCGCTATCTTCTCGCTATCTTAACCCCGCACCTTAAAGGAGATCTCCGTTGTCATGGTGAACCCGTGCGTGATGACGGGCTCTTCCTCGGCAGTCCGGCCCTTCCAGCAGTCCAGCTCCACGCAGCGGCACCCGGAGAGCAGAACCTGCCGGTACATCTCCACCGAGGAGTTACCTGCCAGCTGCCCCGCTGCGGAGACACGCCCACACATACCTGGCTGAGCCACGCCCTCCACCCCACACTCAGCCCACCGCAGACTCCCCTACACCCCACCGCTCTGTCGTATCGGTCAGGAGAACTGAGAGGCAGTGTGTCCATGCTGCAGTGTCTGTACTGCAGTGTGTCCGTGCTGCAGTGTCTGTACTGCAGTGTGTCTGTGCAGCAGTGTGTCTGTACTGCAGTGTCTGTACTGCAGTGTGTCTGTGCAGCAGTGTGTCTGTACTGCAGTGTGTCTGTGCAGCAGTGTCCGTGCTGCAGTGTCTGTACTGCAGTGTGTCTGTGCAGCAGTGTGTCCATGCTGCAGTGTCTGTACTGCAGTGTGTCTGTACAGCATGGTGTATCTGTGCTGCAGTGTGTCTGTACTGCAGTGTGTCTCTGTTTAGCAGTGTGTGTCTGTGCAGCAGTGTGTCTGTACTGCAGTGTGTCTCTGTTTAGCAGTGTGTGCCTGTGCAGCAGTGTGTCTGTACAGCAGGGTGTATCTGTGCTGCAGTGTGTGGCTGTACTGCAGTGTCTCTAACTGTCTCTCAGCAGCAGTGATGCCCTGCAGCAGAGAACCTGTTTCCCTGTGCACTGGGGCTTCTGTGTCTGTTACTTTATGATTTGGCCACAATGGCTCCAGTGATCTAATGAATCACACTCTGGAGATGGCTTCCTCCCAACAGCAGAGTTCCTGTTCACCAGTACAGCACACCAGTACAACGACCAATGAGGAGGGTGTTATGGGTGTGGTTAGCTGTGAGGCAGGTGTTGTGGGTGGGGTTAGCTGTGACATAGGTGTTATGGGTGTGGTTAGGTGTGAGGCAGGCGTTGTGGGCGGGGATAGCTGTGAGATAGGTGTTATGGGTGTGGTTAGCTGTGAGGCAGGCGTTGTGGGCGGGGATAGCTGTGAGATAGGTGTTATGGGTGTGGTTAGCTGTGAGGCAGGCGTTGTGGGCGGGGATAGCTGTGACATAGGTGTTATGGGTGTGGTTAGCTGTGAGGCAGGTGTTGTGGGCGGGGTTAGCTATGACATAGGTGTTATGGGTGTGGTTAGCTGTGAGGCAGGTGTTGTGGGCAAGGTTACCTGTGAGGTAGGTGTTGTGGGAGGAGTTGATGAAGTAGTGGGACAGGGGTAGGGTCATGTCCTCGCTCTGGTCCAGCTTTTCGGGGGGAATGACCACGTTCTCCTCTCCATTCAGGTACCGGGAGAACCCCTCCACCGACATCTGCCCTGTTACATAAACGCCATCAATCAATCAGCCCATTAATCAATCACCCCATTAATCAAACAACCCATTAGTCAATCACCCCATTAATCAAACAACCCATCCATCAAACAACCTATCAATCTCATTTCACAAATCAATCAAACAATCTCATTTCACCAATCAATCAATCAATCAATCAATCTTGATTTATTTGAAGAGCTTTGCGTTCCAATGTCCATCAGGAAACACAGCTCCTGCTCTCTTAGAGGCTCTGATTGATTGGTTGTGACTGGCTGGACAGTGAAGCCAATCAGCAGAGCTGAGCAGGATGAGAAACTTTAATACACTCAAACAGTGTGCCTTGAGTCTTCAGCAGGGGAAGGAGCTCTGAATTCAGGCTCCTAATACTTACGCATTTCAGTGCTTCTAATGAGTGACGCACCTCTTTCTGTCCTGCTGACACATCCTTTAATCTGCGATCGCTAGCGCGGAGAATCTGGAGAGAAAGCCCGACGCAGACTCTGATCGCATCTTGCGGGGACGCCGTCGGAATGGCAAGCAGTGCGGAGTAGGTGAGGGACGATCGGCCGTTAGCCGTCACATCGTTACACTCCGCACAGGAAATAAAGTCCCTGGACAGCGCGCTCCCCCGCCCCACTCCTCTCTAATTAAAACCCCCCCCTGTCCTCGAAAGAATTTCCACCCTAATTACCACCGGACCCGACAGCGGCGCACTGTTGAGTAAGGACTCCGTGGGGGCTGACTCTAATCTCTCTGATTGGCCAGCTGTAGTACAGGAAGGCACACGGTTGCGCAGCAGCGCCCCCAGTGGACAGTGGAGAGTATGACAGGGCGGCGCGCGGGGGGGGGGGGGGCATTTGGGATGGGGGGGGCGCGTAAACAAGCCGCTGCGGCGTGCAGGAGGCAGCCAGCGGAGCGGAAGGGACTCAAGCGGGCAGAGAGGCGCAGCGCCCCCAGTGGACGGTGGAGAGTATGACAGGGCGGCGCGGGGGGGCATTTGGGATGGGGGGGGCGCGTAAACAAGCCGCTGCGGCGTGCAGGAGGCAGCCAGCGGAGCGGAAGGGACTCAAGCGGGCAGAGAGGCGCAGCGGGAGGGAACGGGTCCAGATTCCTAAATTAGGCGCAAACGGCGGTTGTGGCGCCGGGTCAAACAGGGTGAGGGCCGCATCGCGCCCGAGAGCGGCGGCGCTCGCCTGAAAACAAAAAACAAAATAAAACACAGAGCGCCGAGAGGCTCTGGCACGGGCCTAACAGCCTAATGGGCCTCTTTAAGGGGCCATGTTCCGGGTATTAAGACACAGGAAGGAGGAGATGCGGTATATCGCTGGCCAGCGTTATCTCACAGACGCGCGCGCGGGGAGCTCACTCCAAACGCTACAGGCTAATGAACGCTAGCCACGAGAACAAATAACAAAAACAGGACAAAACGCTTTGCAGCTGGCTTCCTGAGTACCTCATTCCCTCTGACTGAGGGGAGGTGAACACCGGCGCTACAGTGAATTACCAAACGCCTGACTTCACTTTCCCAGGAGTCAAATAAACAGCGGATCAGGAAACGCCACAATGCGCTTGTAAGAGAAGGCGCCTGCCTGAATATCACACCCTGAACAGCAGGAGCCTCACGGAACAGCACATTCTGAACCATTCTCATGCTCTCAAGCCATCAGCCCAAGCAAACTGACGCTGTGGAGAGAACGTGATCGCTTCGACCAATCAGCTGATGGAATACATACGACAGTCAGCAGGCGTGAGCTGTGATCTCCAGCGATTCTCTACAGCCACCAGATCTGCAGACTCTTTACCGCTGATACCACTTTGAAACCATCAGATTTCACGCATGTTATGAATATTAATCAAGGGGGTGGAGCCCAGAGCAACGGCACTGGGAATGGATGTTTTGCCCCTGGGAGGGCAATCTGGTTACGGTAGAGCCGCGAGGTCCGGTCCTAACCCAGAAGAGCCAGAGTGGGCATAGGGTTCAAACACAGCTGATCCACAGACAGAGGCCTTGACTGAGCACCGTGACCAGTTCAGCGCTGGGCAGAACAATAGCCTGTTTCCACACTCACACTGATGGGTTAGGAGTGGACACCCCTGTTATAGACAACCTGTGATGCTCTACAATCAATACTGTCAGATGTCCTCCTTAAAACACCCCCCCCAGGCCCAGCATCGTCAAGTAAACAAGCGCCCCCCCCCACATTTTTTTGGACTGAAATAAGTAAACATACTCTCTCGCACTGAAGCTCTTTAATCTAGATTTGGCAGACAGAGCGGCCCGGGCGACGCCTCTGACTCATTTATCTGTTTCGGGACGTGAGCGAGGCCAGTTGTCCTGAGCAGGCCGGGCAGGCGGGCGGGGCGGGCGGGGCGGGCGGACTGTGAGGTGCGGAGGGCAGAGGCGTTCGGCAGTGGCAGACTGTGAGGTGCGGAGGGCAGAGGCGTTTGGCAGTGGCGGACTGTGAGGTGCGGAGGGCAGAGGCGTTTGGCAGTGGCGGACTGTGAGGTGCGGAGGGCCGAGGCGTTTGGCTGTGGCAGACTGTGAGGTGCGGAGGGCAGAGGCGTTTGGCTGTGGCGGACTGTGAGGTGCGGAGGGCAGAGGCGTTTGGCAGTGGCAGACTGTGAGGTGCGGAGGGCAGAGGCGTTTGGCAGTGCGGACTGTGAGGTGCGGAGGGCAGAGGCGTTTGGCAGTGCGGACTGTGAGGTGCGGAGGGCAGAGGCGTTTGGCAGTGGCGGACTGTGAGGTGCGGAGGGCAGAGGCGTTTGGCAGTGGCAGACTGTGAGGTGCGGAGGGCAGAGGCGTTTGGCTGTGGCAGACTGTGAGGTGCGGAGGGCAGAGGCGTTTGGCTGTGGCGGACTGTGAGGTGCGGAGGGCAGAGGCGTTTGGCAGTGGCAGACTGTGAGGTGCGGAGGGCAGAGGCGTTTGGCAGTGGCGGACTGTGAGGTGCGGAGGGCAGAGGCGTTTGGCAGTGGCGGACTGTGAGGTGCGGAGGGCAGAGGCGTTTGGCAGTGGCAGACTGTGAGGTGCGGAGGGCAGAGGCGTTTGGCAGTGGCGGACTGTGAGGTGCGGAGGGCAGAGGCGTTTGGCTGTGGCAGACTGTGAGGTGCGGAGGGCAGAGGCGTTGGGCAGTGGCGGACTGTGAGGTGCGGAGGGCAGAGGCGTTGGGCAGTGGCGGACTGTGAGGTGCGGAGGGCAGAGGCGTTGGGCAGTGGCGGACTGTGAGGTGCGGAGGGCAGAGGCGTTGGGCAGTAATGTGCTTTATGCCAGGCTGGGATCCACAGCAGGCCGAACTCGGGCGCTGCTTTCAATTACTCTAAGTGCCGAGGCGTGTCCCCGGAGTGACTGGCGTCTCCTGCTTCATCAGGCCGCCGCAGGGCGTGGCCCGCGAGAACCAATCACATTCATCCTCCATGACCCGCCTCCATCTGGGCCGTTACCGGGGCAACGACCCCCGGCAGGTGGGGGGCATAACACTTGAGAAACGAGGGGCGGGGTTAAAATCTCAGCTGGTACAGCAGAACCGCACAGACACGGTTACAGACAGACTGGATACCTGAATACAAACTGCCTCAATCAAATCACTGATTACTGATGAAAAATCTCTAAATACCCCCAAAATTAGTCAAAGGTGTGTATCTTAAAACTGTTCTGCTAAATTTGCGCATGGGAGCACCTGGGTTATTTATTGGGTTGCCAGGTTGGCTGGAAAGAACTGGGTTGCCAGATTGGAGGTAAATTGGTATTGATGGGGGATGACCTCTCTGTGCCAGGTCATTGTTGGGTTCGTATGTATGGGGTTACCAGGTTGTTGCTGGCCTTGTATTTTTATGATGGCTGACCTCTCTGTGCCAGGTCAGTGTTGGGTTCATATGTATGGGGTTGCCAGGTTGGTGTACGGGGGTTTTAACGGTGGCTCACCTCTCTGTGCCAGGTTGGCGTTGGGCTCGTATTTGTCGATGAGCTGCTGCACTTGCTCAGGCTTCAGCGGAGGGTACAGGATCTCGTTCAGGCGCGGGTCCCGCTGCTTGTTGTTTATGAACTCGGTCATCTGCTCCAGGGTCAGGTAGGGTCGGCTCTTGGCCCCGCTGAGGATGATGGGAAACGGAGGAAGACACGGGGGCGCGTGTCAGGAGCGTAGTTCCATTCAGACGCAGCGCGCTTTGGGTCAGCAGCCCACGCTAGCAGCTTCCTCAGAGCGATCGCGCCGCCGTCGCCCAGCGCAGACACGGCGGGGGAAACGGAACCGGACGGGCAGAAATCGACGCTCTCCTCCCCAGCTCTGTCTGCACCCCTCTCCCCCGCTGCAGCCATTTTCCTCTATTTCACGGAGTGTCAGAGAGCCAGTTACAGTCATTAGACCTCTCTGCCTGCTCCTCCGGCCCCCGTAACCTCCCCCACCCCCCCACCACCACCTCCTCCCCCCCAAACCGGAGCTGAACTAACCCAGCAGAACAGAACCCCACATTACCGCTACAGCAGAGATAACACAGATAATACGCACCGATAATACGCACCGAGAGGCTCCTGATGGAATATGGATTGTTTTTGGCTTAACTCATAAATTCAGTGCAATTGCTGGGAAATTAAAAATCAAAGATTGGCTGTTTCATTAAGGAGAGAATAAAACCCCATAAAATCAGCCCCGGTGGCTCCATCTCCTCCCGTGCCCTGGTGCAGGTTCCTCTCTCTGGAGCTGCCTTAATGGGGCTCATAAATGTTATCATTCACTCCGCTCATTTTCACTGATTGCATTAGGCTGCAGACCAGCTCTCTCGCCCTGCAGTGAAGAGCTTTAGTGACCCGTATCGCCAGCTAGAGCGGCCTGTTTCACACGCTAGAGCGGCCTGTTTCACACACTAGAGCGGCCTGTTTCACACACTAGAGTGGCCTGTTTCACACGCTAGAGCGGCCTGTTTCACACACTAGAGCGGCCTGTTTCACATGCTAGAGCGGCCTGTTTCACACGCATGAGCGGCCTGTTTCACACGCATGAGCGGCCTGTTTCACACGCTAGAGCGGCCTGTTTCACACACTAGAGTGGCCTGTTTCACACGCTAGAGCGGCCTGTTTCACACACTAGAGCGGCCTGTTTCACACGCTAGAGCGGCCTGTTTCACACACTAGAGCGGCCTGTTTCACACGCTAGAGTGGCCTGTTTCACACGCTAGAGCGGCCTGTTTCACACACTAGAGCGGCCTGTTTCACATGCTAGAGCAGCCTGTTTCACACGCTAGAGCGGCCTGTTTCACACGCTAGGGCGGCCTGTTTCACACACTAGAGCGGCCTGTTTCACACGCTAGAGCAGCCTGTTTCACACGCTAGAGCGGCCTGTTTCACACGCTAGAGCACCCTGTTTCACACACTAGAGCGGCCTGTTTCACACGCTAGAGCGGCCTGTTTCACACGCTAGAGCAGCCTGTTTCACACGCTAGAGCAGCCTGTTTCACACACTAGAGCGGCCTGTTTCACACACTAGAGCGACCTGTTTTGCACGCCCTTTCCCACTCACTGGTCACTGACAAATGGCTTTTTCACTCTTTACAGGAAGAAAATACCGCACTAATGTGGGAATTTGCCAAAACCGTGGAACACGCAGCTAAACCTCCCTCCCTGTACGGCCCCTGGCAGCTGGACAGGCCGATTTTAACCCAGGGACAGACGCTTACATTCACTGGTGCGTGCATTACCACTCCCACCCAGAACAACATAAAACTCCTTCCATTAAGCGTGGAGCGGACTATTCATTATCACCCATTTTATTCACTTTATTCATCCGGCTGATTCTTTTACACTAAGATGCTTCCTTGGCCATTAAGACCAGCAACACTAAGTGCAAATGACCTGAATAACAAGCAGCAGAATGGAGCAGAAACACTGGAGCCTTTTACTGATCTGAAAAACTGGCCTCCCAAACCGCTGAAATATGACCTCACCTGTAGGAGTAACGAACACCGGGCTGAATACCAACCGCACAACACAAAGGCTGCACTTTACAGCCCAGTGAACAGCAACAAAAACCCCACAGAAATAACAGCAGCACAGACGCAAGGGCTGTAAGACAACAAAAACCCCACAGAAATAACAGCAGCACAGAGGCAAGAAAGGGCTGTAAGACAATAAAAACCCCACAGAAATAACAGCAGCACAGAGGCAAGGGCTGTAAGACAATAAAAACAACGCATCATTGTAAAAAAACAACAACAAAAAAGATAAGTTCACACACCATAATAAGGCAATTAAGGATGTAATTACTTGCCAGTAGATTATTAGGATAATTGACAAGCTTGTTTATCAAGCAGAATGCATTTTGGTGGATTAATGATTTGTATACGTTCCTTAGTAGTGTGGGGTGGGGTGGTGGGAGGGGGGAGGGGTTATTCATGTGTGTAGAAAGTGTGAATATAAATATACTAATATGTACATAAATTCTTTCCCTGGAGGAGGTGTGACAAGAGGTGTGTTTGAGAGGAGAAGGGCGCTGCTCTTACTATTCAGAGAAGATGGTGTCTATCTCGGGGCGGGGGCAGATGCTGTTGAGCAGGACTCTGTAGATCTCAGGGGTAAAATCCTCAGGCGGGATGGAGTCATTCTGTGGGAAACAACCAATCAGAGAAGAGGCAGTGAAAACCTCTACCTCTTAAACCAAAACACCCTTGACTATAAATAGTACCAAAACTTCAAACATACCACATCATTATTGAGATCAGTGGTATATGACTGTAAAGATCAGTGGTATATAACTGCAGAGTTCAGTGGTATATAACTGTACTGAGATCAGTGGTATATAACTGTACAGAGATCAGTGGTATA
Organism: Anguilla pacifica; assembly: GCA_039654925.1. Classification (NCBI taxonomy): domain Eukaryota; kingdom Metazoa; phylum Chordata; class Actinopteri; order Anguilliformes; family Anguillidae; genus Anguilla; species Anguilla pacifica. The sequence continues at coordinate 64,112,368 of CM077289.1, read as the reverse complement.
TAACTGTACAGAGATCAGTGGTATATAACTGTACTGAGATCAGTGGTATATAACTGTACTGAGATCAGTGGTATATGACTGTAGAGATCAGTGGTATATAACTGTACTGAGATCAGTGGTATATGACTGTAATGATCAGTGATATATAACTGCAGAAATCCGTGATAAGAGTTAAGAAAAGAGCTGCCCTGTTGGTCTTTGTTTTCAGTGTGAGACGGTCACTGTGTAATTTGCTGAAGATGGTAAAAGCTTTGATGGCACTGCTACATTTGGCAAGAATACCAAGAGACTCCCACAGAGTCCCTTAAGGTGATAAAAACACTTACAAAAAGAAACATGGGAATCTTAGCACCATCATTAATTTTATCTATTTATTAATGAAACATCCTGACAAAAAAACACACCCACACTAATCACCTGCTGTGTAGGCGTGTGGTCTCATGAGGTAGGGCAGGCTAGTGGCACACACAAACAAACTGCGATGAGGACCACATTATGAACAGAGAAAAGCTTCTGTGCCCTCCAGTTCTGTGTTTTTAACAGGGTGCGGTTTTAGTCTGTGACTCTCTGTGACTCTCATTAATATCAGTGAAGAGGGACTATCACAGCCACTGAGCTCACAGACCAAAGAGATGTGAAACCCACCCAGTAAACCCTGAGTAAAGTAAAGCTTAGAGTAAGCCCTGAGTAAGGTTTTAGTAAACCCTGAGTAAGTCCGGAGTAAGGCTTGAGTAAACTCTGAGTAAGTCTTGAGTAAGCCATACCCTGCCTGATGGCAGACTGCAGTTCTCTAGCGCCGTCTCAACACGCTTTCGATCGGCACTGAACATCCGGAAGATGCTGCAAGACAGAAGAGGACAGGCCGTTAAATACACAAACACACACAACACCGGAGGAGTGCACATTTACACACTGACTCACACACACAACACTGGAGGAGTGCACATTTCCACACTGACTCACACACACAACATCGGAGGAGTGAACATTTACACACTGACTAACACACACAACACCGGAGGAGTGAACATTTACACACTGACTAACACACACAACACCGGAGGAGTGCACATTTACACACTGACTAACACACACAACACCGGAGGAGTGCACATTTACACACTGACTCACACACACAACACCGGAGGAGTGAACATTTACACACTGACTAACACACACAACACCGGAGGAGTGCACATTTCCACACTGACTAACACACACAACACCGGAGGAGTGCACATTTCCACACTGACTAACACACACAACACCGGAGGAGTGCACATTTACACACTGACTAACACACACAACACTGGAGGAGTGCACATTTCCACACTGAAGGGAAACTCTGCAGAAGCATGTCTGTTAGAAGACTGTGATAATTATTAGCCTAGCAGGTCCATCCTGACCTCCAGCAGGTACCTGCTCCAGCGTTGTGCATCTTACACCACGAAAATACAGAATAAAAAGGCACTGCACACTGAAGTCAAGCTGCATACGGCACTAGCTGCTGTAATCTGAATGGCTGTGGTTAATAATGCAGAGGACCATCAATGTAAGTGAGAGCAGAGTCCTGTGGCAGGCGTGGACTTACTTCTTTACAGGAATGCGTCCCTCCGGATTGAGCTGCAGCTTCACTCGTGTGTATCTGCGTGTGGGAGATAAGAGCGGCCACGTTACTCAACATGCTGTTAGTGTGCACACTGAATAACAACGCCACCTCAGCACAACATGCCACTCTGAGAAAGGGCTGTGTGCATGAGTGTGTGTGTGTGTGTGTGTGTGTGTGTGTGTGTGTGTGTGTGAGTGTGTGTGTGTGTGTGTGTGTATGTGTGTGTGTGTATGTGTATGTGTGAATGTGTGTGTGTGTGTGTGTGTGTCTCTGTGTGTGTGTGTGTATGTGTGTCTGTGTGTGTGTGTGTCTGTGTGTGTGTGTGTATGTGTGAATGTGTGTGTGTGTATGTGTGTATGTGTGAATGTGTGTGTGTGTATGTGTGTATGTGTGAATGTGTGTGCGTCTGGCAGGTGATCCAGCCGCTCCACAGAGCCATTAAGGGCAGACACAGGCACAATGACAGAGCTAAAAATAGGCCATGCAGCAGGAGCTGTGCGGTTGCACTGTGTGATAAGTGGCTTTTCATAATGAATGCTCATTACACGCTGTGTGTGCTGGGAGCAAAGTCAAAACATGCTAATGGTTAAACGAACTGCAGCGCCTGTTTCCCCGCCCCGGAGGCCGCTGAACCGCGGTCCATGCCCGAGAGGACTGTGGGTAAAACTCCACTACATTCCCTCCACTGACCCTGGAGACAAGAGGTCATTTCTCCCCCCGGCCTGCAGGAGGCACTGTGGCCAAAGCAAGGGGAGATAGAGCAGAGGTAAGGTAGCGGCCAGAGGGCACGCATCACTGAGCGCGCTCCGTAGGAACACACTGCTGTTTACTCTAAACCCTGACATACTGTCTGCAGATGTGCAGGGAGCTCAGTGTGTGGGTGCTCGCGAGTGTGGGTGTGTGTGTGTGTTTGTGTATGGAAAGTATGTGTGTGCGTGTGCATGCTTGCGTGTTCACGCGTGTGTGTGTATGGAAAGTGTGTGTGTGTTTGTGTATGGAAAGTATGTGTGTGCATATGCATGCTTGTGTGTGTTTGTGTGTGTGAGTATGTGTGTGTGTTTGTGTGAGTGTGTGTGCGTTTGTATGGAAAGTGTGTGTGTGAGAGAGAGAGAGAGAGAGACATCAGAACAGTTGGACGTTGGAGAGCTGAACCAAACTATCGTACCTGAAACAGTTCCAGGGTCTCTTGAGCAAAATGGAAAGAACACTTTCCCCTTGTTTACATGGTCTTTTGTTTATAGTCCCATAGCTCATAAAATACATATTCTAGGCTTTCAGATTAAACAAACTATTTCTGATTTACATGTCCTTGGTAATATGATCACTGAAATTTATTACATATTCACACTGCACAACATGAATCTCTGCTACAGGCCCACAGTAAGAGCTCGCTAAGCCTCCATGTTTGTGTTCATTTACTGAGCTGGCCTCTCGGCTCTGACTCCCTTATAAAGGAGATTCCTGTTTAAATAAAGATGAATGTTAAATCATGTGCTGGTGTGTTAAATGGACAGGGTACTGAGGCCCATAGCAGATGCTGGATAAAGATGTAAAGCCTTGATTATTTTACTGAGTCACAGTCAGTCATTTTAGAGGCTGTAAGATTTAAAAAAAAAAGGTAAACATGTACTGGAACCCCTGAACTGCAAAGTTGTGAGAGGTAGGGTCAGTAACAGTGACTCAGTCAGGGGTTGGGTCAGTCAGTAAGAGTAGCTCAGTCAGGGGTTGGGTCAGTCAGTAAGAGTGGCTCAGTCAACGGTTGAGTCAGTCAGTAAGAGCAGCTCAGTCAGGGGTTGGGTCAGTCAGTAAGAGCAGCTCAGTCAGGGGTTGGGTCAGTCAGTAAGAGCAGCTCAGTCAGGGGTTGGGTCAGTCAGTAAGAGCAGCTCAGTCAGGGGTTGGGTCAGTCAGTAAGAGTGGCTCAGTCAGGGGTTGGGTCAGTCAATAAGAGCAGCTCAGTCAGGGGTTTGGGTGAGTTAACCAGTGTGACTCAGTGAGGAATTTGGGTCTATCACAGAGTGTCTCAGGGGTTTGGTCAGTCAGTAAGAGTGGCTCAGTCAGGGGTTGGGTCAGTCAGTAAGAGCAGCTCAGTCAGGGGTTGGGTCAGTCAGTACGAGTGGCTCAGTCAGGGGTAGGGTCAGTCAGTAACAGTGACTCAGTCGGGGTTGGGTCAGTCAGTAAGAGTGGCTCAGTCAGGGGTTGGGTCAGTCAGTAAGAGTGGCTCAGGCAGGGGTTGGGTCAGTCAGTAAGAGTGGCTCAGTAAGGGGTTGGGTCAGTCAGTAAGAGCAGCTCAGTCAGGGGTTTGGGTGAGTTAACCAGTGTGACTCAGTGAGGAATTTGGGTCTATCACAGAGTGTCTCAGGGGTTGGGTCAGTCAATAAGAGTGGCTCAGTCAGGGGTTGGGTCAGTCAGTAAGAGCAGCTCAGTCAGGGGTTGGGTCAGTCAGTAAGAGTGGCTCAGTCAGGGGTTGCGTCAGTCAGTAAGAGCGGCTCAGTCAGGGGTTGGGTCAGTCAATAAGAGCAGCTCAGTCAGGGGTTGGGTCAGTCAGTAAGAGTGGCTCAGTCAGGGGTTGGGTCAGTCAGTAAGAGTGGCTCAGTCAGGGGTTGGGTCAGTCAGTAAGAGCGGCTCAGTCAGTGATACTCACGCTTTCTCCAAACAGGCTTCTCTGGACATGTTCTGAGCCAGCAGGTTAGATGCCAGGCTAAACAGCTCCTCGGCCCATTCCTGCAGAGGGGTACACACACACATACACACACACACACACACACACACGCACACACACGCGCGTGCACACACGCACACACACGCACACACACGCACACACACGCGCGCACACGCACACACACACACACACGCACATGCACATACACACACACACACACAAGCACGCACATATACACACACACACACACACACACACACACACACACAGTTTGACGGCAGCTCCGGGAACCCTGAAGAAGACTTCTGGGCAGCGCGACCACAGGCGCAGTTGGGCCAGAGTCCACACTAGAGCGATCGCGCGTCAGACTCCGGGAAACAGAGTGAGCAGCAGCCAGCTCCACCCTCACACAGAGCAGCGGCCAGCTCCACCCTCACACAGAGCAGCGGCCAGCTCCATCCTCACACAGAGCAGCGGCCAGCTCCACCCTCACACAGAGCAGCGGACAGCTCCACCCTCACACAGAGCAGCGGCCAGCTCCATCCTCACACAGAGCAGCGGCCAGCTCCACCCTCACACAGAGCAGCGGCCAGCTCCATCCTCACACAGAGCAGCGGCCAGCTCCACCCTCACACAGAGCAGCGGCCAGCTCCATCCTCACACAGAGCAGCGGCCAGCTCCACCCTCACACAGAGCAGCAGCGGACAGCTCCATCCTCACACAGAGCAGCAGCGGCCAGCTCCACCCTCACACAGAGCAGCGGCCAGCTCCACCCTCACACAGAGCAGCGGACAGCTCCATCCTCACACAGAGCAGCGGCCAGCTCCACCCTCACACAGAGCAGCGGCCAGCTCCACCCTCACACAGAGCAGCAGCGGACAGCTCCATCCTCACACAGAGCAGCGGCCAGCTCCACCCTCACACAGAGCAGCGGCCAGTTCCACCCTCACACAGAGCAGCGGCCAGCTCCACCCTCACACAGAGCAGCGGCCAGCTCCACCCTCACACAGAGCAGCGGCCAGCTCCATCCTCACACAGACCAGCGGACAGCTCCATCCTCACACAGACCAGCGGACAGCTCCATCCTCACACAGAGCAGCGGCCAGCTCCACCCTCACACAGACCAGCGGACAGCTCCATCCTCACACAGAGCAGCGGCCAGCTCCACCCTCACACAGAGCAGCGGGCAGCTCCACCCTCACACAGAGCAGCGGACAGCGACCGGACAGCCCTCAGGAGGGCGAGGAGATCCAGCTCAGTGGGCGCAACCGTTTGGGCACGCAGCCCCACTGTTTGAGTTCGGCCCTGAGGGGCCAGTAACATGTCATACGCTGCTGTGCTCACCTGGAGCAGACAGGAGTCAGGTGTCTGGTACCTGTGGAGCGGCGCTGTTCTGCTTTACAAACACACGCAGAAGCACACGCCGTTCAGGGGTCACAGCCAGCCTACTGATCACTCTGCCATCTTTAAGCTGTCGTATCAAATGTAAAGTAAATCATACAGAGCCGGAGTTTGACAGACCACTGGCCCCCAGAACCCCACTGGGTAAAAGGGTGGGGGGGGGGGGGTCATTAAATATTAGAAGCGGTTAGATACGGCACCCCCCTCCCCGCCCCAGAAACCTGTGTAATTCACAGTCATCAGTAAAGGCACGCAGCACGTGTGAGATCTGTGTGTAGCGCTGGGCGCTTCGCAATGCTAAGCTAAGCTGCGTTTTCCCTTTAAAAGCGACCTTTCCTAGGCTGGGGCTGCAGGGCTCGGTCTCCCCTCTGTGTTAATGAGTGACTCGCGTTTCTGTGGCCCTCCGGCGCGACTCGTCTCTGGAATAACCTCTCAGCAGCGCTCCTGCTCGCCCGTACGAGGAGACCCGCTCCGGCTGAGCGCCTTTCTGTGCCCGCAGCCCCCAGAAAGAGCTCAAGGCTACGCCTCTCCTCTCAGCGCTGTGTGCAGTAATAACTCCACACGAAACGAAGGAAACATGCATTCGGCCCCGTAATACCCACACTTAACGCCACCAGCACAAGCGTAGTCTGCCAGCAAATATGAACTCGTTTAATATACATTTCATGGGAATATCTGTGTTGTTCAAGGAACAAATGAACCCTGAACGTTTAAAAACATAACATTTGTGTGCTAATGAGTACATTTTACAAACAAAAACCCAACAAATGAATCATATGCTGCTGGCTAGGGGTACGATGTTATGCTTATAAAGGGTACCACCCCAGTGACAAGTTTATAGGCACTTTTTCTTACTTTGTTTCTTTAAGAGTGTAGCGTAGCAGGGGAACAGGTGAGTGTACGTACCTTTGCCACATCCTCCTGGAAGGCCATGAAGTTCAGGTAGGTGATGTTGACCATGTCTGGACCGCTCACCACGGTCAGCTGCCGGTTCTCTATCTTCCCAACCAGGTTACCCACGTCCAGCAGCTCACGCAGCTTGGCCTCCTGGGAAATGGAGTAAAAGCCTTACATGAAGACTACAGCTCTCACACACACAAAAAAAGGGATTTCTGTCTTCTCTCCTCAGCTCCTAACAGGACACACTTGAGCTGAACATATTTTTTTTACACCAATTTGTGTCCTTTAAGCACCAATTAAAAGAGCTGAATGGCTTGTAACTGTGTAATTTGGGCTTTCTGATTGCTAATTAGAAACTCCAGATTCTTAATTAACGTCCCAGAATGACTCAGACTAGAGGCTCGAGAAGGACACAGCACTCCCTCGAAACGATCCGAACCCCTGACACTCACTGAGCCACGCACTCTTCTCTGATCCCTTATTGAACACCGCCAATGGGGAAAAGCAGAGCATTGTGGGATTGATCTCCCTCCGCCTCCTGACTGACTAATCTAGATTCAGCTGTTAAATCAATACAGACATCTCCACAGAGTAATCTTCTCTCAGTCCTTTAGCACGAAAAGTGTGTTTTCAGGAGCGTGACTATGCTGCTAATATAATGAATCAGTGAGTTTATCTCTTGACTTATTTTACTATTATTTGCCAGTTAAAACAAATGTTCAATCAATTGATTCAGGTCTTATGCCATTTAACTGACCCTGCTGCTGGGCATTAAGTCCCACTCTAAATCAGTGAGCCTCTTCACAACCCTGCAGGAAGGAATCACACATTTTTATCATCATGTCCTTGTGCTCATGACTTTAGAACTCCGGAAAAAAAAACATTTTATCAGGCAGGTGCTTGTCTTGGTACTTAAAAAAAAAAAGACAACAAAGAGAAATTTCTAACAGCAGCATGTATATGCAAGTCCGGAGCAAACAAGTTCGCTTCACACAGGTGGACACACCTGCTGCAGGGATGTAGCAACAGTTCACCTGTAGGATCTGAACCTGGAAGCCCCAGCTCAACCTGTCCAGCGTGCTGACCCTGGGGCTACTCCTGCCAGCCCCCTAAAACCATCACAAAACGAAGATTCCGTTTCATACAAACCTACCCTGAAAAACATACGGTTCAGCTGATTATTATTAGACCTTGCAGGTTCCGGGTTGTGGTTACCATTAGCCCTCTGTGACCGGGGACAAGAGTTGCGGGACGGAACTGGCCTTATCTGGTGCGGTTAAAGCAATATCCCCCATCTCATCTGACGCGAATCGCGCAGCGTCCTTACACAGAATAACGAACAACATGCTCACCGGGAGGCTTCCCGACTGTGCAGGCGACGCATAATAACGACCGTTTTTTTACGGTTTAAGTGTGTGTGCTGCATGCAAAACAGGTCTGCCGGCGTAATTGACGCCGCCAAAGGGCCGCGCGAGATTCCGCGGCGAAAGCAAATTGGATCCCGGTCGTTTTCCCTGTCGGATGAAGAGCCGCGCTGCTGTGTCTGCGGCTGTGGAACGCTGATAACTAGATGGCCAGCATCAAATATCTTCGTTAAGCTATACTGTCGACTTAACTGACGCCCGGAATCAATAAAAACGTTCATTCTTTTTTAAACGCAAGTTCTAGTTTCGTTTTTTCTTTAAAAAAAAAAACCAGGTTCGGCACTTAACTTGCCAAACTGTTCGTAAAGGGGAAAAACAAAATGTGGACATTAAATTCAAAGTTCAGGACAAATGGTAGACTTCAGAGCCGAGTCATCCCATACACTTCGACTTAATTTATGTGACTGTGTTCAATCTAACGGTAAAGCGCGCTGTCCTTAAATTAAGCACTAAATTCATACATTATGCAAATATTTGATATACACGTGTAACGTCTTTTGTTTTATTTTTAAGTAACGTGACATTTTTGGTGGCCGCAGCAGTAAACAGGATAATTGGCTGCGTAAGACGCAAAAGAAATCCCTTAAATTATTTACTAAACCTTAGCCTTTACGCCTTAACGTGAGCTGCAAAAAAAACGGCGCATCCCATAATTTCAGACGTATAAAAATGTTTATACAGCACTGATCCATTCCTGTGATGAGTGAATAACATTAGACGTGATTTCCGTGACTGAGTGTCTCGTGCAGTCGATATGCGACGTAATGAACCAGCTCTTTATTAGTTTACGCAGGATTATCCCGTACGGCCACACTGCAGCGACTTCAGCCATCAATACGTCCTGCCAGACAGAGACGTCAAATACGCTTTCATCTCTGTGGACAGAAAGACGGCACGCGCCAAACCGTGAAAACCTGCACATGCAAATTGTCATCAATTATGTTAGAGTCAGACTGTCAGAAAATCCTTTTCTGAACACCCGGTCTGCTAATGAAATACACGGCTAAACAAATCAATTACATGCACAAATAAATACAAACTAGCAACCTTGGACAGGCCTATCATTTCAGATGTCTTCTCCTAATGATGCTTCATTATGCAAATGTGTCCGAAGGCATCTTTAGAAACATGTCCGTCCTCAAAAAACCACGTGCCCTGCGCTTTAGCTACTCCAGAAACGGAACACGTCAAACGAATAGAAGAGCCCAAGCGCCTCCTAATGAAACGAGTAGCCCGTTATCCAGCTCTAATCGGGCGCAGCGTGATTATAAAGCCAGACTGAGCTGTGGGCTCACGGGGGATTATGTGACATCACCCCCAAAGGCGCGGGGATTCGCTAAGGACACATTTGCTTTGGGCCACGCGGAGAAGCACAGGCGCTTATTCTGTAAAGGCTCCGCACGAGATGAGCAGCGACAGCGCGAGAACCCCGTTTAGAGCGCAGGTCTGTCACCTGTTGCAGGTTCGAGCAGAGCACTTAAACCGAACACCCGACTATGTACGTTAATAAAGAACGCTGTATAATTGCACTGGATAAAAGTGTCTATTAAATGTGAAATGTAACTCCTGTGTTCTCATTACACTGCCGTAAACAGAAGAACACCTGCCCCCGGAACTGCTGTTAAAACAAGCTTGACAGTTTTCGCGCACTTTAGCTTTTTTCTGTTGGCCTTTTTTTGACAGCATGACGGATTGTCTAGACCAGAAGATCACTGGCGAGGGCAGACCTGCTCACTCATGACAATGTTTCATTACTCGGTATTCAGATGTCTGCACTTAACTTGCCATATTGTATGAAGGCCATTTATCCTGAAACCGGATTAAATGCCTATTAAGTGCAAGAACGTGATTGTTTATCACAACCCAGGGGTATCCAGAACGAAATTTCACACAGACACAGAGCAGTAGGCTAATATTTCACATTTCATATTTTTATGAGTTTCAAATCCCCAGGGACCGAGGCAACAATGATTTCCATACGCAAATGAAAGACTCATTTATTTGACAGCTCATTTGACTGACATATAATTTCACACAAACACTGACAGAATTAATAACCTCACAGCTGTTATCTCCTGAGGGATGAATAGGGGGGGTGGGGGGAGCAGGATCCAGCAGACCCACCCACCTGTATGAAAATCACACACGCGCAGAAAATTACTGCATTACTAATACACATCTTGCAGAGAAATGGACGTTGAGGGTACACATTTATAAGCCCTTTTACACTTACAAGCTCTGCAAGCTCATCTGATTAAGAAAGTGAAGTAGCCAAAGAAGGCAGTAGGGTATGGAAAGCCAACAGTGCCAAAAAGTAGCAGACGAACGAGAAAACGGCACGTCCTTAGACGAACAGAATGAACGCGTCACCAAGCTGATTTCTGATGGGTTAAAACCTGACCTATTCATTGCTGACATGCTAAAATATGACGTGTTGAGGTGATTAAGATGTAGCTTATGTTAAGGGATTTAACACTATCTCATGAATACAACCGAACGCATCAACACGCTCAGGAAATGTCAAAGCGGTGACACATGACTTGATGTAATCTAGGAATCTACACTGAATTCCTGGATTGCTATTGGCTGAGGTTCTCCTAAGTGCGCGGAGACGAGCGGTAAAGTCACACTGACGCCATATTCTACAGACGTTTTGGCATCGGTGGCTATGCGTAAGACGGAGACTTAGGTGAGAGAGACTGCTGAATATGCACAGGTATTTATAAACATGCTGTCCATAGATACAGGCAGGGGCCTGCATGACCTTGACATTTGACCTTTAGTTTGAAGAGCTGACAGGATCCAGGGCACAGTGTGCAGGAAGACAGAGAGCAGTGGGCCTGTGAGGTTTCATTCCATCCCATAATTACCCGCCCTGGAGGCAGAGACCGAAAAATAAAGTATCAGGGGTCTTTGTGACCTTCACATGTGACACAGTGACATGAAAACTGAGGAAAAACATGTCTGACAGGTTCAATGGAAATGTAGGACAGGAGATCCTTGCTCTTAGATTCCCTGGATTGGGAGGGCCATGCAGAGCTTTTGATTGGCTGGTTTGGGAGGGCCATGCAGAGCTTCTGATTGGCTGGTTTGGGAGGGCCATGCAGAGGCTTTGATTGGCTGGTTTGGGCGGGCCATACAGAGCTTTTGATTGGCTGGTTTGGGAGGGCCATGCAGAGCTTTTGATTGGCTGGTTTGGGAGGGCCATGCAGCAGCTTTGATTGACTGGTTTGGGAGGGCCATGCAGCAGCTTTGATTGGCTGGTTTGGGAGGGCCATGCAGAGCTTCTGATTGGCTGGTTTGGGCGGGCCATACAGAGCTTTTGATTGGCTGGTTTGGGAGGGCCATGCAGAGCTTTTGATTGGCTGGTTTGGGCGGGCCACACAGAGCTTCCCAGGCAGGGTTAGGAGTGTTCGCCTCACTGCAGGAGTTGGAGGAAAATTGCTTCAATTCAATTGCTGCAGTTACAAGTGAAAGAACACTGATCAGCCAACTGTAGTTACCATGGGAACTACACTAAGAAATGGAACGCCCGTCAGCTCAACACAGCTGACTGTAGTTACCAGAGGAACCGGAGCAAGTGATGGAACGCCGGTCAGTTCAATTCAGCCGACAAAAGTAACCATGGAAACCGTAACAAGCGATGGAATGCTGGAGGATTCAGTACGGCGGACAGCTGAGATGCATCGTGAGACGCATCGTGAGACACGGGTATTAATCCTGATGATTGAGGGGGGCAGGCAGGCGAGCAGGGCTTCAGACCGCCGCTTCAGCCCTTATCCTGGAGGCATCGCTGCCGACGCTCCACGCGCAGGACCGCTGAGATAAACCAGCGCAGGCGTGGCCGACGTCACCGACGCAGATCATTTACACAACACCTGTCAGCGCCCGTCGATATTACACTGCCGTTAGCAGCAAGCGTCAACACAGCAAGCCGCTGACACACCGGCGACACCCAGGAAATCATTAGAGGGATCGTTAGAGAGCGCAGCACATGCGCCCGGCCCGCTGCACACCACTGGACTCCATTTGCTTTTCTGACAGGAGAGCAGACAGCCCCTCCTCCTCATGTGTGCTTCTTTCAGCTTATTCAGACGGGGGAAAGCAGATGCTAGGCGTGCACTCAGTGTGAAGTGCTGGAAGTAGTGATATTGGTGTTCAGAGCACACAGTGTTGGGTGTTGGGAGCAGTAATGTTGGTGTTAAGAGCACACGGTGTTTGGATTGGTAATGTTGGTGTTGAGCGCGTGTGGTGTTGAGAGCAGTGATGGTGTTAAGACTGTGCGGTGTTGGGAGCAGTGATGGTGTTAAGACTGTGCGGTGTTGGGAGCAGTGATGGTGTTAAGACTGTGTGGTGTTGGGAGAAGTGATGGTGTTAAGACTGTGCGGTGTTGGGAGCGGTGATGGTGTTAGGACTGTGCGGTGTTGGGAGCAGTGATGGTGTTAGGACTGTGCGGTGTTGGGAGCAGTGATGGTGTTAAGACTGTGTGGTGTTGGGAGCGGTGATGGTGTTAGGACTGTGCGGTGTTGGGAGCGGTGATGGTGTTAGGACTGTGCGGTGGTGGGAGCAGTAATGGTGTTAAGACTGTGTGGTGTTGGGAGCAGTAATGGTGTTAAGACTGTGCGGTGTTGGGAGCGGTGATGGTGTTAGGACTGTGCGGTGGTGGGAGCAGTGATGGTGTTGAGACTGTGTGGTGTTGGGAGCGGTGATGGTGTTAAGACTGTGCGGTGTTGGGAGCAGTGATGGTGTTGAGACTGTGCGGTGTTGGGAGCAGTAATCTTGGTGTTCAGACTGTGCGGTGTTGGGAGCAGTGATGGTGTTGAGACTGTGCGGTGGTGGGAGCAGTAATGGTGTTAGGACTGTGCGGTGGTGGGAGCAGTAATGGTGTTAGGACTGTGCGGTGGTGGGAGCAGTAATGGTGTTAGGACTGTGCGGTGGTGGGAGCAGTAATGGTGTTAAGACTGTGTGGTGGTGGGAGCAGTAATGGTGTTAGGACTGTGCGGTGGTGGGAGCAGTAATGGTGTTAGGACTGTGCGGTGGTGGGAGCAGTAATGGTGTTAAGACTGTGTGGTGGTGGGAGCAGTAATGGTGTTAGGACTGTGCGGTGGTGGGAGCAGTAATGGTGTTAGGACTGTGCGGTGGTGGGAGCAGTAATGGTGTTAAGACTGTGTGGTGGTGGGAGCAGTAATGGTGTTAGGACTGTGCGGTGGTGGGAGCAGTAATGGTGTTAGGACTGTGCGGTGGTGGGAGCAGTAATGGTGTTAAGACTGTGTGGTGTTGGGAGCGGTGATGGTGTTAGGACTGTGCGGTGGTGGGAGCAGTAATGGTGTTAAGACTGTGTGGTGGTGGGAGCAGTAATGGTGTTAGGACTGTGTGGTGTTGGGAGCAGTGATGGTGTTAGGACTGTGCGGTGTTGGGAGCGGCCGGCTGTGCGGGGTACGCCGCTCTCTCCATAAATCAAGGCCAGCGACGGCTCTGCCGGCAGGAAGAGCAAAAGGCAATCAGTCACTCATGTAGGCCACTTACACAACGGCCTGAAAGGGCAGGATTTTATTGGACGGCTGTCAGGTAGTGCATCACTGCGGGGGGCGGGGTCGAGGGCCCATCCGCCCGTAATGAAGCCCCGTTCGGTCTTAACGAGCTGCGATTTAAAACATCCAATTACCCGGCTTAATAACCCGACAGGAACATGGCCACCGCATCTTTATTCACACGCACATCTCTCTTTCTGAGGAGCTCAAACGCATCCTAACTGCTGCGCTGCAGACATCTCCGCTGATCACTTTCACGGGTCCGAGGAAACGGGCTGCAGCATTCGGACTGCTCTCGCGGTCCGCCTAAACTAATTAAAACACTAAACAACGCAAACAAGTTTTCAGCTTGTCAGCAAGGCCAGGACTGGTATGCTTACTGGGCTAAAACTGTCCTCCATATTGAAATGAATCTGGCTGAGAAATATGTGTTCAATATCCTAAACCTGGCTCAGCCTATGAGAACATCAGAGCTAAAACTATGCAGGACACCGCTTTGTTTTCCCGGCCTTATTACTTGTTGTCCTCACATGCAATGGATTGCGGGGTTTCTGTTCTGGGGGTCACATCGCTGGCATCAGGAAGTTATGATTTACTGGAGAGCGCACTGTCAGTCCCATAATCCCTCTCTTCTTAGGAGCGTGTGTGTGGGTGGGTGGGGTGGGGTGGGGGGGGCACGTGATACTGCGATCCAGAGCTCAGGGACGCAAGCCCACCCTAATCCCAAATGCCCCCGAAATCTCGCCATATAACTGTCTAGCGCTGTCACAGAGCATCTCCCACAATGCACCGCTCTCACCTCACTTTTGACCTCGCACCTGTCTTGGCGTGTTTGTGAAGCGCCTGGGGGCACAGTCACTGAAAGGACAGGGCGGTGTAAAACTGGCAGCACCCTTCAGCACACGCCGAGCAGCCTCCATCTTAGCGCTCGGCCCCTCTGGAGCGCGTCCATCTCAGCGGCGGATGCTAGTGGGCGGTCTGGGTGAAAGGGCGCAGGGAACGCGTCCCGCGTCTGACACACTGACCAGCTGTTTGCACCGGGAGGTGCTGTGAGAGGCCAGTCCGCTACGCTGCAGTTAGCGCTACAGCACAGGAAGCAGCTCGTTCCTTTAATAAATACATGACCCATCACACACATACACATATACGCATAGACATACACACACACACACAGACACACACATATAGTGCACACACACTCCTACACAAGCACACACACACAGAGCTCATGCACACATACACACACACACACGCGCACACACACTCACTCTCACACACACACCCCAGCCTGTGCGTCAGTGTGAATGTTTCTGAAAGGTCATTGTGAGGACACGGTGGGTGTCTGCATTTTCCGGGCGGAGTGAGCGCTCGATATTCAACATGTCCACCCCTGCCCTGAACTCATCCTGCTCTTCTACGCACCGCTGATGCCCCGGATGTCCACCCCCCACCCCCCTCCTCCACCCCGCCCCCCTCCCCAAAGGGACCAGCGATATAGAGAACTGGTGAAGAATTCTCACATTAAATGAGGTCAGTCAGTGCTAAGCATTCATTATTTAACGAGTGCTGTGGCACAGGCCCGTTGGGGGCTTTTTGCTCTGCTTGTGCACAGAGAACAGAACCCCGCCCTCCCCCGCCCTCCCCCGCCCTCCCCCGCCTTCCCCCGCCCTCCCCCGCCCTCCCCCGCCTTCCCCCGCCCTCCCCCGCCCTCCCCCGCCTTCCCCCGCCTTCCCCCGCCCTCCCCCGCCCTCCCCCGCCTTCCCCCGCCTTCCCCCGCCCTCCCCCGCCCTCCCCCGCCCTCCCCCGCCCTCCCCCGCCTTCCCCCGCCCTCCCCCGCCTTCCCCCGCCTTCCCCCGCCCTCCCCCGCCCTCCCCCGCCTTCCCCCGCCCTCCCCCGCCTTCCCCCGCCCTCCCCCGCCCTCCCCCGCCTTCCCCCGCCCTCCCCCGCCTTCCCCCGCCCTGCCCCGCCCTCCCCCGCCTTCCCCCGCCCTCCCCCGCCCTCCCCCGCCTTCCCCCGCCCTCCCCCGCCCTCCCCCGCCCTCCCCCGCCTTCCCCCGCCCTCCCCCGCCTTCCCCCGCCCTCCCCCGCCCTCCCCCGCCCTCCTGCATTCCGTACGGGTCACGGCCGCCCGAAGCGCAGCTCGCTAACGGGACGTCAGCCGTGTCCCGGTTAAACTCGGCCGGCCCGTCCAGGCTTTTCCCAAAGCCAGCATGCCTGCTCACCGCCCCCGCGCCCCCTCGAATCCCAGGCAGCATCACCCCGAGACTCGAGTAAAGCCGTGCTAAGCTGCGATATGCAAAAGGGAACAGGCTGTTTAACGCGCAGCGGTGGCCATCTTTACACGTGATTTGGGTCCTGAATGCTGTCGACATGCGTGCGATATGCACAGCGGGGCTGTGTGTGTGACACGGGGGAGGGTGGGGGTGATGATGTCACTATGACAGCTAGGTTAGGGCACAAACTGCGCGTGTCTGCGGGAGGAGCTGCCGGGCTGCGGAGGGAGGAGGAGCAGCTGCTTGTCATCACTTTCCCGAGGACAGAAGGAGTTCCTACGGTCTGCACAAACACGCAAAACCGGGAGGAAACAGGGATGAACTTTTTCTGTTTTATAAGCAGCTCTGCGGCGCCCAGAGGAAACGAAGGGACAGCAAAGCGATTCATTCCAGCTTCTCAGCAGCGTGTCACCGTGTTCAACTGATATCACACTTCTGACTCATTGACATATTTTTTAAAAGGTCAACAAATCAGCGTTTACCCAACTATAAAGGCTTTTTTTTAGCTGAGCTATTCTAATAAGGCAGATTTTAAGAATGTCGTGTTTTGTTTATTCTTTGGCTTGGATTCAATCAACGTTTGTCCTCAGCTATGTTAGTGTTTGTTCTTTTTTCACTAAAACACTTTGTACATTTCCAGCAGCCTGCGATATCTAACTGCGTCCGCACAGAAATAAAAATGAGCAAGTGCGTGATGTCGATCGGATCCTGGTGGTCTGAGTTTTTCATGAGGTCTTTTTGGCAGTGCTGCCACGGCCACTGAGAGTTCAGCACTGTTAGCATAGAGCGGGAATGCGCGGTCAGAGATGCCACACGCCATAAAATACCCAACACACTGTCACCGGCGTCACAGAGCAGCGAGGCCCTATTTCTGCTCCTCTGCGTTTGGCGGAGGGTGGGGGGAGTGTGCCGGTGGGGTGCCGGGGCGGGGGGGGGGGGTGACGCGGCTGGGGCGGTGCCCTCCGGTCTCCAGGACGGGATTCGGGGTGGGGACGGGGCCTTTGTTCCTCTCCCTGACGCACGGGAGGTGCAGGGGGCTGAGGGAAAAGAGCTGACGTCGGCGTTGTTTGGTTTCTGTTCCTGTAAAAGCGGCCCGGGAGTTTTTCCTGGAGGTCGCCCAAAAACTCAGATCCACCGGAGTGGCAATTCCAAAGCTCCGGCGAGGGCCTGCTTACAGTCACGGCAGGCCGGTCCGCACCCGCCGCCCTGGACAAGCAGCGCCGCAGACTTTACTTCCTGTCTGGACCCGCGCCAACGCCCCGCGGAGGCGATGAGCTGCCCTGCGGCTCCACAATGCCAACGACACCACAGGAATAGCTCTGAGTGCGTTAGCGTTAGCGCCATAGGGCAGAGAGCAGGGTGTGCGTTAGCGTTAGCGCCATAGGGCAGAGAGCAGGGTGTGCGTTAGCGTTAGCGCCATAGGGCAGAGAGCAGGGCGTGCGTTAGCGTTAGCGTAATAGGGCAGAAAGCAGGGTGTGCGTTAGCGTTAGCGCCATAGGGCAGAGAGCAGGGCGTGCGTTAGCGTTAGCGCCATAGGGCAGAGAGCAGGGTGTGCGTTAGCGTTAGCGCCATAGGGCAGAGAGCAGGGTGTGCGTTAGCGTTAGCGCCATAGGGCAGAGAGCAGGGCGTGCGTTAGCGTTAGCGTAATAGGGCAGAAAGCAGTGTGTGTATGTTAGCATTATAGGGAAGGAATAGTGTATATGTTAGTGTTAGCCTTATAAACGGTATAATGGTTCAGCTTCTTGCTTTCCCACCAGACTCTTCCTCATCGCTCCTCAAACAAAACACACATCTTCACCAAAGGAAGGCTATAAAGAGGGAGGGAAAGGAAAAGAGAAAGGGGAGGGGGGGGGGCAGTGAGAAAGAGAACCGCTGGTGATGATCCAGAGCAGCAGGCCGAGGGGGGGGCTGTGCGCTTGTTTATGATCGTTATTGTAAAAGGTTTCTCCGGAGGCGAGAGGGGATGGAAACAGGGAGCATCTGTGGGCGAGGAAGACTCTGAGCGCCGAAGGCACTGGCATACGCTCCACCCCTCCGTCTCGCCGCTCGCTAAAAACACGGCAGACGCCGGCGAGTCCGACCGGCCCTGGAGCAGACTGGCTGCTAAAACGCTGCCATTAAAGACTCTAAAATCAGCCCCGGCGGCTGATCTTCTCCACGCCCGCAGACGCACATTTTTGGCATCATAAAAAAGACCCCTGGCTCCAAAATTTTGCCAATTTTGAATTTTATACAAAAAAATATAAAACGTTCTTCATCCTTTGTGTACTACCAATGTTTTGTGGCTTATAGAAATGATAAACTAATAGGATTTTCTAAACCCTTTAAGTTGTGAGATCACAAATATGTGATTAGAGTGTTCTTAACTCAACGTTCTAATGCTGATGTCACAATCACTGCTGGTGACTGACAGTAGTGGAGTTCTAGAACACTGACTTAGAATTTTGAAGAAAAAAAACATTCCCAAAAACCCACTTTTCAAAGGGTTTAAAAAAAAACACCATATATCTAAAATACTATAATTTAATGTCACAATGTAATAATGAACCAGTTATTAAAATGTGAGTTTCTTTTCCCCCGGCGCTGATGAGATTGTGGACCGGGTCCCTGTGCCCCGGTGTGGAGGTGACAGCTCCGCAGTGAGGCTGCGCTCGGTCCCTGTGCCCCGGTGTGGAGGTGACAGCTCCGCAGGGAGGCTGCGCTCGGCGCTGCTCACTGAGGCCTTTGAAGACGACTGAGTAATTAGCCCTGCTGGAGCGCTATCTAATCGCACAGCCGCCAGACACCCATCCTGGGGGGGGCCTCAAACAGACACCCACGCTGGGGGGGGCCTCAAACAGACACCCACACTGGGGGGGCGGGGGGGGGGGCTCAAACACACACAGCACCGCTTCCCAAAAGCCGCGGTCGTTAACCTTTAAGGGCAGACGTCCCGGTGTGGGGGCACTATCCTGTGTGCACAGCGTGTGCGAACACAGGGACATTAACACAGACCCCAGTCCTGACAGCAGCGCGTCTGTGTGTGTGTGTGAGTGTGAGTGTGTGTGTGCGTCTGTATGTGTGTGTGTGTGTCTGTGTGTGTGTGTGTGTGTGTGTGAGTGTGAGTGTGAGTGTGAGTGTGAGTGTGTGTGTGCGTCTGTATGTGTGTGTGTGTGTGTCTGTGTGTGTGTGTGTGTGTGTGTGTGAGTGTGAGTGTGTGTGTGTGTGTGAGTGTGTGTGTGAGTGTGAGTGTGTGTGTGAGTATGAGTGTGTGTGTGAGTGTGAGTGTGTGTGTGTGCGTCTGTATGTGTGTGTGTGTGTGTGTTAAACATCTGAACATCTCTCTCTCTCACAGAGGCTGGCGCGTTTGGCTCACAGACCCACACACGTTCTGCCCCCGCTGGCTGAAGGTGGTTCAGCCCTGCGTCTGTACCCCGTCCTCCCTGGGGTGTCACGCACTCGATCCTCAGCCCGCTGCATGTTCACTGTGTGCAGGATGCATTTAGGTGATCCTATTTTTAAACCAGTCACTTCATTCCACAGCTGAGCACCAGAGAGCAAAGGACTTAAATGCTCAGGCATCATGTTTGCATTGGATCCACATTGTACACACTGTAAAAACGTTCTGAATACTCAAAATAAGGCAACGTGCTTTACTGAATTTTTATTTTTATTTTTTTTTACTGAAAGTTTTGAGCTTAACTTTGCTAGAAAAACATATAACTCAATTTTAAGTTGTACTAACAATGAAATTTGAGTTTTCTAAACAAAGCAACAAATAAATTTTAGTTGGCATAAGGAGTTTAAGTTATGCCCAAAACTTAAACAATTAATGAAATTGAGTATTTGAACTGCGTGTAGATCCACATAACAATGTAGACTCCTATAACGTGAGTAGATTCTTACAGCAGGTGTAGACTAGTATAATGTATAGAATTTCCCCTTTATCCACACATCATAGGAACAAATTTGCATCTCCATTTTAAAGTAACAGGTTAAAAACAACATACAACAATGAAACAGAAATGTTTCAGTTCCATCTCCTGTTGTGTGGCTCTTCAGGTGAATCAGCTCACTTCTGTATTTTTCAGAAGGTACTAACTTCCCAGGAATAATATATCAGCACAGATCTAGCGCCTGACACAGACGAGGCGGTGTCAGAAACGAAAGCGTCGGATTCCAGCGCAGCTCAGCTCGGCTCGACTCACGCGTTTAAAAACGTGTGAAATCCGGCGTGACCAAAGATGAAACGGAGCGTTCGCCCGGAGAGGCCGAACCGTTTGGCAAAGGGCACGCACACACCGCCAACGCCCCGCCCCGCACCGCACCGCACCGCCCCCCCCCCCCGCCGGTGTGTGCGGTGCAGGGCGGGGGGGGGGGGGGGGGGGCGGGGACCCGCCCTGGACCCGCCCCTGGACCCGCCCTGGACCCGCCCTGGGCCCGCCCTGGACCCGCCGCCTCGGGGCTGATGGATCTGCAGGCGCAGCGTGATCCTGAATACAGCCGCTAACTGCTGCAGAGGCCTGGCTGCTGTGTAATGGCGTGTGCTCACACAGCAGAGAGCGCATTAATACACATTAACAGACTGCCCACAGAACCCTAACACAGACGCACATTAACAGACTGCCCACAGAACCCTAACAGAACCCTAACAGAACCGTAACACAGACGCACATTAACAGACTGCCCACGGAACCCTAACGGAACCCTAACACAGACACTTGTGTGGAAGTCTCTTGCTGTTCACAGATTCACGTTCCTACATATTCATCTCCTTTCACTGAAGTGAGCTCCTAAAGAGCGGCACCACTGATTAACTCTGTTTAATATTTATTTACCAGAAAACGACGCAGACAGGAGAAACAGCGAGCATTTTAACCCTTCCCGCTCCAGGCTGGACGGCATCGGTGGGGCAGACGCAAGCTGAGCTCACATCCCCATTCACAACATTCACAGCATTCACAATATTCACAACATTCACAAGCGGGAAACAATGCACTGCAGAAATGAGTCTGAGCTTCAGTCACACAGCAGGGATTTTTAAAAACCCATCAGAGTTACAGATCTGAGGATTACCATGGTAATATCACAGGCACCGCTGAGAGTGTAATAACTCAGAAGTTATTGCTTGAGTGTCAGATCTTCTATTTAAATAAGGAGCCCTCAAGGGTGATTGGGGCTATGCAGACTTTTCTAAAATGCACTTCTGAAAGAGAAGCTGGACACAGGGCTATTCTTACAGACCTTACAGCAGTCTGTTACTGCTGTCAGTTACTATTACTGATGTCTGTCACTACCGTCTGTTACTGCTTGTCTGTTACTGCTGTCTGTTACTTCTGTCTGATGCTGTCTGTTACCATTACTGATGTCTGTCACTACTGTCTGTTACTGCTCTCTGTTACTGCTGTCTGATGCTGTCTGTTACTGTACCATGTAATGAATCTGTTCAAATTCAGTCTACCCAGGAGTCATGAATATTAGCATTCTGAAATTAAAATTCTGAAACGCAGCAGGGTTTTTGCCCTTGTCTGCATAATGAAGAGTAGCCGTGCTTGAGCAGTCATAGGGTCCTATGGGGAGAGACTGTGCTGAAGAGAGAGAGAGAGAGAGAGAAAGAGAGAGAGAGAGAGAGCAGCAACCCTAAATTTCAAAGCTCCTGGAGAATTCAGCCTGCAAGCCTGTTTAGCGAATCACCATTTGAGAGCTGAAATGAAGACTGGACTGGATTAAAAGTGTGGAATCGCCCCAAAGGGCTGAAATGAAACAATCGCACAAGAGCAGATTTTTATTGGAAGTTGGCACCCTGATGTTTCTGATTCAATATAATTAAATCTAGAAGCAGCCCAGTCTTCAGCTAAACTGCTTTCTGCATTACTTTACTCCATTTTACAAAATACAAAAAGACAAGCTGTGAGGAATCTCCAACAGCAGCAAACACACTGTGCTAGACAGCGCTGGGCTGCACTGGACTGCGCTGGACTGTGCTGGACTGCACTGGACTGTGCTAGACTGTGCAGGACTGTGTTGGACTGCGCTGGACTATGTTGGACTGCACTGGACTGTGCTGGACTGTGCAGGACTGTGCTGGACTGTGCCAGACCGCGCTGGACTGCACTGGACTGTGCCAGACTGCGCTGGACTGCGTTGGACTGTGCTGGACTGCGTTGGACTGTGCTGGACTGCGTTGGACTGCGCTGGGCTGTGTTGGACTGCGCTGGACTGTGTTGGACTGCGCTGGGCTGTGTTGGACTGCGCTGGGCTGTGTTGGACTGCGCTCTGTGTGAAACGCTGCAGTCCTGACCCCTTACAGCATGGCTGTACTGCTCTCCCGATGTGAGGAACTTACTTTACCTTCTCAGCAGGATACGGCGTAAAAATGTAAACCGCCACACGAGCAACTGCCAGGTGCATAAATAATAATAAAATGAAAATGAAAAGGAATATCGACCTGGATCAGGCAGGGGATCAATACCCCCGCCCTGAAATACACAGCCACACGCGCTCAGGGGATTCTGTACATTAATCTGCCACAAAATCCCATGAGTCACCACAAATAAATAACTAAATAAATAAATGAATAAGCATATAAAATCCCAGCAAGCATTTCTGTGTGGTTTTCACTCCTCAGCCTGGCACAGACTAACGCTTTAATGCACTTACCCAAAGCAATTTGGCACAAAATATGCAATATTGCAACGTAATCTAGTTTTGAAACTTACCAATTTACTGCCCTGCATTATTGCATTAGACACAGCTGGAATAAACTTTAGCATAATCCTTGATGTACAAACCTATATCGTTTAACTGATAAAAATCACCTAATTAATTTTTTTTTTTTTAACTGTCTCATATTTTTAAGATAAGCCGTGAAAACTCTGTACCAAGAGTGCCTTCCCAGAATGCCGCTCTGATGTTCTGGAACAGCTCATCAATTATGTACATTTGGGGAAAACAGTTCTATTTAAAGATTTATTTTGGCTGGTTCATTGATTGATTTTTTTGCGCAGTGAAAAGTTTGGGTGTTTTTATCTGTGGTACGGTGTTAAGAGCTCATCTGACAGTAATCGGCTGCTGAATAAAACATGCTAACAGTTAGCGGTGTGTGGTTAGGGTTAGGGTTAGCGGTGTGTGGTTAAGGTTAGCGGTGTGTGGTTAGGGTTAGCGGTTAAGGTTAGGGTTAGCGATTCGGGTTATCGGGGTGTGGTGAGGGACAGGGTTAGCGGTGTGTGGTTAGGGTTAGGGTTAGGGTTAGGGTTAGGGTTAGCGGTGTGTGGTTAGGGTTAGGGTTAGCGGTGTGTGGTTAGGGTTAGGGTTAGCGGTGTGTGGTTAGGGTGTGGTGTTCCTCCTGCTGAGAAGCATTTCTGTCTTAAGGCCGCGCTGAATGAATAAGCATTCAATCTGCCCGTTTAAGGTGCAGAGCTACCAGCGTTCGGCACGAGGGTGAATAAATAAAACAAACAAGTATCCTTAAAGGGGCTGTCAGCCCTATCTGTGTGTGGTTTGCTGATGTGCCCAGGGGTCCACAGAGCGTGATTCAAACACAGGTGTCAGGTGCGCACTAACAGCGCGTACATAAAACAAACGAGAGCCTCACGCTCTCCCTGTCTGACTGCGCTTTTCATTTTACCCATCATTCCACAGTACATTTCCCATCAGCACGGGATGTTAGCCCGATAATCACCGCTGTTTATCTGAGTGAGCAGTTTAACTGGCAGCTCACCTCTCCAGATTACACATCGGCACGTCCAGCAGGTACAGACTTCATAACGCAGGTACAGACCTCATAACACAGGTACAGACCTCATAACGCAGGTACAGACCTCATAACTCAGGTACAGACCACGGCAATGTGGAGTTCCTTCACCACATTTGAATTATTTATTAAAAATACCAAACATGCAGCTTTGACTCTGTGCCCTCCAATCATCAGAACACACACCTGAACTGGGAGTGGCTTAATAAGAGCTGAGGCCACGCCTCCCCACCCCACGTTT
>CM077289.1:64063599-64083599 GCA_039654925.1 Anguilla pacifica | reverse complement strand
CACGCAATTCCGCCACGGGACGCCCCTGATACCACGCGATTCCGAGCGTCCGCGCGCACAGGCGTGTAAATGTGTGCGTCACTTCACCCATCTCCATTCTTACTGACTCCTAGAGGGTTCTTTATCATTGTATTCGGTCCCTCCTGTTTCATAGACCTGTTAAATGAGCGTCAATCTGCTAAAAGGACGTCGTCTGTGTTCTTTGCATAATGAGACACCTTCCCTTCGTCTGAGGACAAAAGGACAGGTTACATGCTGCCAGGTCTGCTGTCATTACACTTGTTCCACAACCCCGTCACTATGCTAATCAATCCGGTGAGGAAGTTTTAAATACGTGTTCCCTGAGCAAAGCGGTGTCTAACAGGACTAATCAAACCCATCTAAGTGTGCCATTCGTAACAGACTTTTTAATTGGAACCCAAATCGGGAATTGCTTTTGCTTTCTTCCCTTCATTCCGCATTCTCGGCACAAGGTTGTGCGCGGCTGATATTTAACAGGATGCTGCGATTAATTGCGTTTGAGTGTGGAAGGAGCGAATGGATTAAAATTCTTAGAATGAAAGAATGTACTGCGTGCGTCATCGTGATTATGCATTTAATATTGCTTCAAGAAAACCAAAGTCAACGACAACTCAGTGACATTCTACCTGAACATATATATATATACGCAATACATATATGCAACATATACATGCTATATATATATATATTTACACACACACACACATATACACATACATATATATATATGCACACATGTATACACACATACACAATAGTGTCTTTCATGACTGACTGTGTTAACACTGATAACTACATAGCCTTACCCTCCACACCACATCCTGCATTCAGGATATCAGTCCAGCTTGATCCATTACATCCATTTTTCGTGAAAACCATTAATGTAATAACAGTCGCTAAAAGGGAGGGACACCTTTAGCAGCCACACATGCCTAGAAAACAAGCTACTGTTTGGCATTTGATACAGAACCTGCCTCCACTACTTTAAAAGGTTGTCGTGTTAATCTCCCGTTCGAAATGAAGGCACTCAAACTGTCAAATGAGATTGACAGTTTGTCTGATTGTTAGTAATTCAAATACAATAAGCAGCAGCCTTAAAGTTAACTGATTTCTCTCTCTCTCTCTCTCTGAAGCCAATAACCCAAAGACCAAGCACTCAAATCCATCTACAGATTTTTAATCGATCCTGTCAACGGTCTGGCAGAAAGACTGGCTGGCAGACAAACAGACAGGCAGACAGATGGACAGACAGGCAGACAGGCAGACAGGCAGGCAGGCTGGCAGACTGACAGACAGACAGACAGACAGACAGACAGGTAGGCAGACAGGCTGACTGACAGACAAACAAACAGACATACAGACAGACAGGCAGGCAAACAGGCTGACTGACAGGCAGACAGAATGACAGACGGGCAAACAGGCTGACAGACAGACAGGTAGACAGGCAGGCAGGCTGACAGCACCCCTGCCCCCCAACCTCCTAGATTTGACTGATGAGCAGAAGATTAGGCATATTTTGAGGAATTCTGTTCCTCCAGCTCCAAATTAGTTTTTCATTTTAATTAGGCTTTTTATGATTTAATTAGCTTGCAGCCATGTTAAAGTGCAGTGCAGACGGGCTGGCTCTCGTCCCTTCGCCAGGGCTGCAAACAGCCTCTTCTCTTCTGTCCGCTCACAAAAGCGCTTCACAAACCCAGACACTCAGAAACACAAAGAGGAGCTTTCATGGAGGAGATAAACTAAATGACATCAGCAGCCTGCTAATGAGGAGAAGGGGAGCGTATCGGCATGCGGGCAGCGCAGGGGCCTACTGACTCAGGCTATGCTGAGCAAGACCCAGCGTAGGGGCCTACTGACTCAGGCTATGCTGAGGAAGACCCAGCGTAGGGGCCTACTGACTCAGGCTATGCTGAGGAAGACCCAGCATAGGGGCCTACTGACCCAGGCTATGCTGAGGGAGACCCAGCGTAGGGGCCTACTGACCCAGGCTATGCTGAGGAAGATCTAGCGTAGGGGCCTACTGACCCAGGCTATGCTGAGGAAGATCTAGCGTAGGGGCCTACTGACCCAGGCTATGCTGAGGAAGACCTAGCGTAGGAGCCTACTGACCCAGGCTATGCTGAGGAAGACCCAGCGTAGGGGCCTACTGACCCAGGCTATGCTGAGGAAGACCCAGCGTAGAGGTCTACTGACCCAGGCTATGCTGAGGAAGATCCAGCGTAGGGGCCTACTGACCCAGGCTATGCTGAGGAAGACCCAGCGTAGGGGCCTACTGACCCAGGCTATGCTGAGGGAGACCCAGCGTAGGGGCCTACTGACCCAGGCTATGCTGAGGAATACCCAGCGTAGGGGCATACTGACCCAGGCTATGCTGAGGAAGACCCAGCGTAGGGGCCTACTGACCCAGGCTATGCTGAGGAAGACCCAGCGTAGGGGCCCACTGACTCAGGCTATGCTGAGGAAGATCTAGCGTAGGGGCCTACTGACCCAGGCTATGCTGAGGAAGATCTAGCGTAGGGGCCTACTGACCCAGGCTATGCTGAGGAAGATCTAGCGTAGGGGCCTACTGACCCAGTCTGCACACTGTACTCGTGAGCTGGGAAAACCCCGTTCAGTTTTATAACCTTGAACGCTTTCACAACAAATCACATAAAATATTGATTTCCCATGAGATCTAAGCAAAGCCTTGAGATTTCACATGTAAAAAAAACAGCTTGTCTGGCTCCTGGAACCTTTCCAGAAGAGTGTAAAGAACTTGTGTGCTGCTGCAGGCTGAAGTCTGACACAATCAGGCTGCATTCACCGAAGCTTAATTTATAACAACAGGCATTACATGCTTACCATGCAGTCAGCAGTGTAATTAATGTGTTATTACTGCGAGAACCTCTGGAAGCCCAGGTCACACAGGTATGCTAACACGGACACAGCAATTTAGTTTAAATGGGGTTCAGGTGGGTATGGATGAGGTAAACGCTAACCCTGGGGTTCAGGTGGGTATGGATGAGTTAAATGCTAACTCTGGGGTTCAGGTGGGTATGGATGAGTTAAATGCTAACTCTGGGGTTCAGGTGGGTATGGATGAGTTAAATGCTAACTCTGGGGTTCAGGTGGGTATGGATGAGTTAAATGCTAACTCTGGGGTTCAGGTGGGTATGGATGAGTTAAATGCTAACTCTGGGGTCCAGGTGGGTATGGATGAGTTAAATGCTAACTCTGGGGTCCAGGTGGGTATGGATGAGGCAAACGCTAACTCTGAGGGGTACTGCACTGAGAGTTAGAAACAGCCGCCCAGATCCCCAGCTCAGAACAGCATTAACATTCCCAGCAGCTCTCCTGCGATGGCGGTGTTCTGCAGAGACGCAGCCGCCCGGCCCGGTGCGTTAACAGTCTATGAGTGACCATTAGGAGAGCCAGTGGGCCCGGTGCTTTAACAGTCTATGAGTGACCATTAGGAGAGCCAGTGGGCCCGGTGCTTTAACAGTCTATGAGTGACCATCAGGAGAGCCAGTGGGCCCGGTGCGTTAACAGTCTATGAGTGACCATTAGGAGAGCCAGTGGGCCCGGTGCTTTAACAGTCTATGAGTGACCATTAGGAGAGCCAGTGGGCCCGGTGCTTTAACAGTCTATGAGTGACCATTAGGAGAGCCAGTGGGCCCGGTGCTCTAACAGTCTATGAGTGACCATTAGGAGAGCCAGTGGGCCCGGTGCTTTAACAGTCTATGAGTGACCATTAGGAGAGCCAGTGGGCCCGGTGCTTTAACAGTCTATGAGTGACCATTAGGAGAGCCAGTGGGCCCGGTGCTTTAACAGTCTATGAGTGACCATTAGGAGAGCCAGTGGGCCCGGTGCTTTAACAGTCTATGAGTGACCATTAGGAGAGCCAGTGGGCCCGGTGCTTTAACAGTCTATGAGTGACCATTAGGAGAGCCAGTGGGCCCGGTGCTCTAACAGTCTATGAGTGACCATCAGGAGAGCCAGTGGGTCCGGTGCTTTAACAGTCTATGAGTGACCATTAGGAGAGCCAGTGGGCCCGGTGCTTTAACAGTCTATGAGTGACCATCAGGAGAGCCAGTGGGCCCGGTGCTTTAACAGTCTATGAGTGACCATCAGGAGAGCCAGTGGGCCCGGTGCTTTAACAGTCTATGAGTGACCATTAGGAGAGCCAGTGGGCCCGGTGCTTTAACAGTCTATGAGTGACCATTAGGAGAGCCAGTGGGCCCGGTGCTTTAACAGTCTATGAGTGACCATTAGGAGAGCCAGTGGGCCCGGTGCTTTAACAGTCTATGAGTGACCATTAGGAGAGCCAGTGGGCCCGGTGCTTTAACAGTCTATGAGTGACCATTAGGAGAGCCAGTGGGCTGTGCAGTCGGATGGTCTGTTGTCGTTTTTTTAAAGTGGTAAAGTGGGTAATAGAGGGAACGGGACAGCTAGACTGAGAGCACAAAGTTGTGAAACACCAGGAGCCAATGAGCCAAAAGCACTTTTAAACACGTGTAAGCAAAGCTCCATCTCTGAGTGAATCCCCCCCCCCCCGGCTGTGACTCCGGCTGCCATGGCCACAGAGAGCCGAGCCTTTGTGTTCTGTGAACCGTCCCACGAGGGAGAGGGAGGAGAGAGCGAGAGAAAGGGAAAGGGAAAAGAGAAGGAGAGAGAGAAAGGGAAAGAAGGAGAGGGAGAGTAAGAGCGTGAGAGTGAGAGAGAGTGAGAAGGGGGGGCGTAACTGTTTATCTTGCTCTGAGTGGCAGAGGAGGATGATTGGAGAGAGCCGAAGAGGGGGTCGTGGGGTCGAAGGTCAGATTATTTTGAGGAAAGAGAGGGTGGGGGGTGCCGGGGGAGCGTGTAATGGTTTCTCTTAGGAAACTGCAATGGCTGTAATTTACGGGCTGCTAAGGGCAAGCGCTAATTAACCCGCCCGGCCGGGGAGGCGCTCACAAAGGCGCTCTGTTTCCCCTTCGCTGTTCACAGGCCGGGGAGCCCATCAATCACGCCTGGGTCCCCGCGGGACACGCCCACCGGGGCGGACGTGTCACACACCCGGCCCCTCAGGGAGCAGCCCACGCGCTGCATACCGCCACGGCTGATCCGCCGGGTCTCATGCCTTACACACGACCCTCCCACAGCCCCGCGCAGAGGAGCCAGCCTGCTGACGCTGTGCATTCCAGTACAGCCCTGCTGCAGCTTCAGAGCGTATAACACACCCTGCTGCAGCTTCAGAGCGTATAACACACCCTGCTGCAGCTTCAGAGAGTGTATAACACACCCTACTGCAGCTTCAGAGAGCGTATAACACACCCTGCTGCAGCTTCAGAGCGTATAACACACCCTGCTGCAGCTTCAGAGCGTATAACACACCCTGCTGCAGCTTCAGAGAGCTTCCATTACACGCTACTGCAGCTTCAGAGCTTCTAATACACCCTACTGCAGCTTCAGAGAGCGTATAACACACCCTGCTGCAGCTTCAGAGAGCTTCCATTACATGCTACTGCAGCTTCAGAGCTTCCAATACACCCTACTGTAGCTTCAGAGCTTCCAATACACCCTACTGTAGCTTCAGAGTTTCCATTACACTCAACTGCAGCTTCAGAGTTTCCATTACACTCAACTGCATCTTCAGAGCTTCCATTACACGCTACTGCAGCTTCAGAGCTTCCAATACACACTACTGTAGCTTCAGAACTTCCATTACACTCTACTACAGCTTCAGAGAGCTTCCATTACACGCTACTGCAGCTTCAGAGCTTCCAATACACACTACTGTAGCTTCAGAACTTCCATTACACTCTACTACAGCTTCAGAGAGCTTCCATTACACGCTACTGCAGCTTCAGAGAGCTTCTAACACACCCTACTGCAACTTCAGGAGAGAAGCTCAGACATACATCGGAAGAGTTCCAACCTGAGGGCTCATCCATGGCGTAGAAACAGGTGGCGGCAAATTGAAGTTAAATCACTGAGCTGAAGCTGCTCTGGTTGCTCTGCCCTCACAGACACACACTGATAATTTCTAAAAAGCATCAGCACAGAGTCCTCCAGCAGCGATAAGGCTGATCTGATTGGCCCTTTCTAAGCGTGTAATGGGGGCTGTAGGCGAACAGGTCTCTCTGTAAAGGCAGACGGAGGAGAACAGGTCTGGCAGAACACTATCTGTAATCGGAAAGAGACCAAATGTTCCTTCAAATGTGTCGCTGACCGACAAGAGCTCGACGCACAAAAACACACACACACAGCGTGCACAATCACCCCAAAAACACACACACAGCGCGTACAATCACCCCAAAAACACACACACACAGCGTGCACAATCACCCCAAAAACACACACACAGCGCGTACAAACACCCCAAAAACACACACACACAGCGTGCACAATCACCCCAAAAACACACACACACAGCGCGCACAATCACCCCAAAAACACACACACACACAGCGCGCACAATCACCCCAAAAACACACACACACACAGCGCGCACAATCACCCCAAAAACACACACACAGCGCACACAAACACCCCAAAAACACATACAGACCAGACTGACAACAAATGCACACACCAAAGTGGCACCAAAAAACACACACAGAAAGCCTGATAAGCAGGAGCACACGGTGCATCTACTCGATCAAAGCAAAGAGCGCTGAGCAAATTTACACAGATATTCAGCTTTCTGTGTTTGCTCGCTTCTCACTCAATAATTCCCGCTCGTGTCGTCTGAGGGAAGAACAGCCCCCACTGAAAATCACGGATGATCGCAGACAGACCCCCCCCCCCCCCCGTCCCCCCGTCCCCCCCGCCCACCCCGTCACAGTCACGCACGGAGAACCACACAGAAGGAAGGCGACTGATGTTGCACTTTTCACAAAAGCAAAACCAAAATTATTCTCTTGACACGGGCTCTGAGTTCTCTTTGCATTTATTCAGCAGACAGTTAGGCCAGACGGTTTGGCTGTTATACTGTTACTGCCAATTCAACAATACTTAAAATTCTGCACCCTTCTCACACGATTCCAACACTTATTTTAGGCATTCGTGGGACCTTTCATAATATGCAACAAAGTCAATT
Source organism: Anguilla pacifica (assembly GCA_039654925.1). Lineage (NCBI taxonomy): Eukaryota > Metazoa > Chordata > Actinopteri > Anguilliformes > Anguillidae > Anguilla > Anguilla pacifica. The sequence goes on along the minus strand of CM077289.1, from coordinate 64,076,518 downwards.
AATGTATAAGGCAATGAATCAGTAACAAACTTAATTAAGAAGCTAATTAATCAAATGAGACTGACTGCTGTACCACATTATAAATTTAGCCATAATTAAGGTTGGCCATGGACCAATGGCATATTTTAACAAGATTAACAGATAATTTAGAGAAATGTATTTTCTCAGATTTAGTAATAGTAATTAGATTCATGATATTTTTTTCCTGTTTCCTCTGCAAAATGTACAGATTATAAACACAAGCACACTCTACTGCACCTTTACAGATTATAAACACAAACACACTGTACTGCACCTTAGGAGTTTTCGTGTTTTTCCCATTTCTGGTGTCCTTGATGTGGGCGATGTCCAGAAGATCAGTCTCCTATAATAAACAGAGAGATTATTAATATTAATGCAAGCTCAGACAGAGAGATTATGAATATCAATGCAAGCTCAGCTGATATGTATGTGAGCAACTTCATTCACTCCCTCAGAGAATGGCTGGCATTAAAAGCGTGCTCTTCATAAGAAATATCAGACGTGTAAGGTTCTCATCCTTATAATGCACCAGTGATACAGCTTATAAACTCGACACAATATACAACTACGACACAAACTGAAGAACCACGTCTGCAGATTGCATCTTGGCTCCCTTCCAGTGGCCACCCTACAGCACTCCCCAGTTTTGTACTAATTTATCATAGATTACAGTATTTCATGGGTTTGAGTTATATTTTTATGATTTTATGTTTCTGTTTTCAGACTTGTAATAGATGTAGTCTGTGTGGGAATGGGAACGAGTTAACCAAGTCAGCCACTGCTGCTCATATTAATCTCACATATTGTAAGATTCCAGATAAGAGAGGCAGTGTAATATAATGTAATGTACTACACAGTGCTCTATAGGAAAGGGAGTAAAACAAGTTTCTGTCACAGGGAGGATCAACGCCGTGTCTGTGATCTACAGAACCACCAATAAAAAAATAAATCAAAATAAGAAATGAAATAAGAGAAGCTTCTCGAGACAATATTACTCCCCGAACAATCGTTTATCCCTGGAATCGGCTAAAACCAGCGAGCCGTTCGATCAGCCCGAGACCTCCCCTGGCTAATCAGGTCCCCTCGCAACAACCAAGTGGCTTTTGCCCTTCAGACAGAAGAGCGAACGTAATGAGAGCAGCGCTCGCTGCAGCATCACGGTATTAATCCTGTTTTTACGTGATTGAATAGAGCTGTCTCCTCAGACGGCTTTGCGGTTTTGACGGAATCCAGGAGCTGTTGTAAATGACGGTTTCTCCAGCGCGAGTCTCGCGCCCGGTACAGTAACGTAATATGCGCGTGTAGGGCTACAGCGCTCGGGCGCAGGGCTCGCGCTGAAAGCACTGTATTTATTACGGCTATTTTTAGCGCGGCGTGTAAACTCCGCAGAGCACGTCTGCTCCGCGTGGAACGCTGTGCAGTGTCTCCACGCTCAACAACCGGTCACCTCGCCTTCAAACACTCACCTTTAAATTTACGCGACAACTTAAAACAAAATACATTAGTCAGGTGTCCTTGGAAAATCTCCAAAGTTATGGTTTCCTCCCGGTATCTCCAGCAGTAGATTCCCTGCGGAACGCGGGGGAAGGATGGCTTTCCTCCGCGCTAGTTGCCCATGATAACACTTAGGGCTCCAAGAACATTCCGGGAGGCTTCGCGTAAACACTCGCAACGCGTGCGTGCGCCCAGCTTCCTGGAGCGCCTTTTAAGCGTCATATTTCAGGCACACAGAGCTTTTTCAGGTGTGCCATGACAACACTATTCCATTCTATTATTCCAGTTTAGAAACGAAAATATTCTACAAATCAGGAATTTAAACGCTTGGAGTATTTGGAACATTTTTTAAATGTTAGTGTATCACCCACACAGTAAAATGTCCAGTGCTGATTAAACTCTTGTAGTGTTCATTCAACTCTTAACAGATAACATTTGGTCCCACTAACGTTATCTGTTAAGAGTTGAATTAACACTGTTAAAGCTCAATCAACACGGACATTTTACTGTGCATGATGTTCTTCCATCAATAAAGTATTACCAACAGGGGATGCTACCAGTCACTTTGTATGCACCAGGCATAAAAACAGTTTTCTGTGACTGTAAGAAATCATTTGGGCTGGGATGAGCTGCGGTGGGATAATGGATGGGGGGGTGGGTTGGGTGGGGGGGGGGTCTGAGAGCATGCTAATGAGAGCCTCGCAGAGCCTCGCAGAGCGCAGTGAGATGTGGGCCAAGCTTATAATGATTTAAAGAGCGCTAGCGGTAGCTGGGCGGCTCTCTCCGCGGCTCTCTCTCCGCGGCCCCTCTGAGGCTGAGAGCGGGCAGGCCCAGCCGCGAGAGCCGCTAGGATCCATAATTGATAGAAGCGAGAGTCGCGCTGGGCGCTGGGGATGCGGTAATGCGCTCCTAGAGGGAGCCGAGCTCTAAGCGCATCCTACACCCCCGCCTGCAAGACAGACAGATATACACCAGCCTGTCAGACAGACACACCTACAGCAGCCTGTCAGACAGACAGACAGACCTACAGCAGCCTGTCAGACAGACAGACCTACACCAGCCTGTCAGACAGACAGACAGACCTACAGCAGCCTGTCAGACAGACAGACCTACACCAGCCTGTCAGACAGACAGACAGACCTACAGCAGCCTGTCAGACAGACAGACAGATCTACACCAGCCTGTCAGACAGACCTACACCAGCCTGTCAGACAGACAGACAGACCTACAGCTGCCTGTCAGACAGACAGACAGACAGACTTACAGCAGCGTGTCAGACAGACAGACCTACAGCTGCCTGTCAGACAGACAGACAGACCTACAGCAGCGTGTCAGACAGACAGACCTACAGCAGCCTGTCAGACAGACAGACCTACAGCTGCCTGTCAGACAGACAGACAGACCTACAGCAGCGTGTCAGACAGACAGACCTACAGCAGCCTGACAGACAGACAGACCTACAGCAGCCAGACAGACAGACAGACCTACAGCAGCCAGACAGACAGACAGACAGACAGACTTACAGCAGCCAGACAGACAGACAGACCTACAGCTGCCTGTCAGACAGACAGACAGACCTACAGCAGCGTGTCAGACAGACAGACCTACAGCTGCCTGTCAGACAGACAGACCTACAGCAGCCAGACAGACAGACAGACCTACAGCAGCCTGACAGACAGACAGACCTACAGCTGCCTGTCAGACAGACAGACCTACAGCAGCCAGACAGACAGACAGACAGACTTACAGCAGCCAGACAGACAGACAGACCTACAGCTGCCTGTCAGACAGACAGACCTACAGCAGCCAGACAGACCTACAGCAGCCAGACAGACAGACAGACTTACAGCAGCCTGTCAGACAGACAGACATACAGCAGCCTTCCCAGGTAGGAAAAGTTGTACCACAGAGAAAGGTGCTGATCTAAATGGATTCCACGCTTTTAAAAAAGCAAAGTTGTGTAAGTCGCACTGGATACGAGCATCTGCTAAATGCCTGTGATTTCATTATCGCTCATTCACACAGAAATAAAGTGCCTGGTGTTTTTTTCTGTCTATTGGTATTTAACACAAGCAGCCATTTGTATTGACGCGAAGTGCAACACAATCCAGAATAACTCTTGTGCAATGCAGGCCGTTCTCGGAGAACTGCAGAAGGGAGACCCAGGACACGGAACCAGGAAGCAGGATCTGAGCATCTCCAGCTGCCCGTTTATGACATTTATGGCGAACACGGGGTCGTATTCTGCCCCAGCAGAGAACAGATGGATGTGTTTCAGGGTTATAAAAGGCCTGCGTTCACAGATGTGTCAGAACCAGCAGCCGCCTCACAGTGGTGCTTTGTTGGTGGCACCCTGGGGTTCAAAGGTTAACTTTATTTAGCCCTACTGTACTATAAAAGCCTTTGAAATGCCTTTAAAGTGCATACACACCACTGAGATCAGTGGAACTGCACAGGAAAGACTGCTCCACTACACAAGTGCTTAAACAAACCCTTACCGTCCTCCACAGCTACAGGAAAGACTGTGACCATTCCAGCTCTTAAACCACCTTTACTGCATCAAATGTGCCAAACTGTGCTAACTGCAGGAAACATGTGCCAGACTGTGCTTGACTGAGGCCGCTGAGCACTGAAAGCAGGCGTATGTGAGGAGCAGAGTGAATGACGCTCTGAAGAAGGACACCGTGCCCTCCACTCCGCCCCACTCTGCTCTGCGAGGCCTTTATTAGCGGCTCTCATTATTCCCGCCCGCTCCGCTCACAATCGCCGTGACGACGGCGGAGGCGCTGCCCGCGGGGCCAGACCCAGACAAACAGAGGCGACGTGACTGTGACGACGGCGTGACCGTGACGACGGCGTGACCGTGGGATCGGGCGATAAAGGCCAATCAGCACGGCGCACACGGGGCAGCCTCCGCACCGCGCGCTCAGACAGCACCGCTGTCCCGCCGCTCCTGCTCACAGCGCCTTTCACCCGCCCCCGTGCAGCCCGACGCCACCGCACACCCTCAGCGCTCCCTCAGCGCACCGCACTGCTCCGGGGCTCCAGAGGCTGAGGGGCCAGGCCCAAACCCCCCAGAGGGATTAGGATTAGGGTCCCAGGACAGCGCTGTGAAATGAAGGAGCTCACGCAGGGGATTCAGCCACCGCCTGCTTCCCTGAATATGTTAATAACGTTTCATCGCTCACTGGAGGACAAATTCGCTTCGCGTCTCGACACATCCGACCTTCCCCAAATCTCCGTCCCGTCTGTCGCCCTTCTCAGAGTTCTCCGGCAAATCTGCCCCCCCCCCTCGCCCGCCCCCCCCCCCCCATCCCCCGACATTTCATCAACATTACTGCCCCTTGAATAGATCACGGACATTTTGCTATTTTCAACCTGGACGTGTAAATGAGAGCACATTTCTCAGAGTCATTATTTACACACAGACGGTTTACTTTAGGACAAGCGTGGCACGGATGAAAAAAATGCACGGCGTGATTTCTGAAGTACTTCATGTTTGGAACATTAGATTACTCCAGTGTCCCTGTGCCCCAGGCTACCCTCTCAGCACAGACAGCACTAGCGCTCTGCAGTGGCCCCAGTGCAGTGGCCCCAGTGCTCTGCAGCGGCCCCAGCGCTCTGCAGCGGCCCCAGTGCTCTGCAGCGGCCCCAGCGCTCTGCAGCGGCCCCAGCGCTCTGCAGTGGCCCCAGCGCTCTGCAGCGGCCCCAGTCCTCTGCAGCGGCCCCAGCACTCTGCAGCGGCCCCAGCGCTCTGCAGCAGCCCCAGCACTCTGCTCCTCTCCACAGCCCATCCCCAGGGCCTCCCAGGCCCAACCAGCTCCCCGTAAATCACACAGATGATGATACGCAGCTGCACTGCTTTTATCTGCTCTGTTTCCGCTCTGCAGCATGGCCTCCGGTCAGCAAGACATCGCTGGGCTGGGCTGGGCTGGGCTGGACTGGGCTGGGCTGGGCTGGGCTGCGCTGGGCTGGGCTGGGCTGGGCTGGGCTGGGCCGGGCTGGGCTGGGCTGGGCTGGGCTGGGCTGGGCTGGGCTGGGCTGGGCCTGGCTGGGCTGGGCTGGGCTGGGCTGGACTGGACTGGGCTGGGCTGGCCTGGACTGGGCTGAACTGTTTGTGCTGTTGTCCTCCATGTTGGCAGTTCGGTCACTCCTTAGCTAAGAATACACCGGTCCCTCCTGTCCCCCCCCCCACCCCGCCCCCCACCCCCCCGCACTCCTCTAAATAACCTGAACGCGTGACGCTGAGGCTGAGCACACGGCGGTAATCCCGCCGGTCTGCGCGCGGGTGCGCGACGCCGCGGGCTAGCGGGCGGAGCAGCTGGACAGACCTCCAGCGACGGTGACGCCCCGTTCTCTCCTCTCAGTCTGGCAGCACACAGAGGGAGGACACAGCCAGACCCAGCACTCCTGACAGCCCAAACCACAGCCGGTTCACTGCAGGCCTTCTGTGGGCTGACCAGAGGACCTTAAATGGCAGTGAGCTGAACTGAGTCACTCAGGTCTACACTCACTAAGAGCCACAGGCTGCAGTCATGTGACCCAGCAGCTACCAACGAAGCAGAGAATAACTCACTGCCCCTCTGCTTCTTCACCTGTGATGTAATACACCTGAAAGGAGACCTTAATGTGTAATAAAGCTCAGTTATACTGCTTCATTGGGCATGCAAAATAATAGCAAACAGTAGCCTGGATTCAATCAACATTTGCCCTTAAATATGGCTGCATATAAAATGCACTGCGACGGGACGGGGGGCACAAAGAGCACTGTGTCCCGTGGGGAGGGGGGCGGAGCAACAGCAGGTGAGCCTCCATCTCTCCTCTCATCCCCTCTTTCCTGTCGGAGGAAGAGTGGAGCAGATTCAGCACTCAGATCAAGCCCCCCTTCCGTGGCAGGACAGTGGAGAGGCACTTCTCATTTCGCGAGGCAGACAGGTTTACTGCGTGTGCTCTGGGAATCCCCCGCAGGGCCTGGGGGGGGGGGGGGGGGGGGGTTAAAAGGACTTTTATTACCCTCTCTAGAAAAACTGAGAGTGAGGAGGGGGGGATGGGGGTATACACACACACATACATACACATGCAGATACACATGCAAATACACACACCCATACACACACACCCACACACACACACACACACACACACACACACACACACACACACACACTCACGCACACACACACACACACACACACACACACAGAAGCACTGGTTCGCATTGCTGTAGTTCCACACAAAGGGCTCTGTCATTAGTTGGCAGAAGGCTAATCCTGTCAGCGATGGCTTGTGACAACTGCAGCCCAACATGTCACAACAGTGGTTACACGCCTCAGCACAGCCCCTCAGCACAGCCCCACAGCACAGCTCCTCAGCACAGCCCCACAGCACAGCCCCTCAGCGCAGCCCCACAGCACAGCCCAGCCCCACAGCACAGCCCCTCAGCACAGCCCCACAGCGCCAGCCCCTCAGCACAGCCCCTCAGCGCAGCCCCACAGCGCAGCCCCACAGCACAGCCCCTCAGCACAGCCCCACAGCGCCGCCCCTCAGCACAGCCCCACAGCACAGCCCCACAGCGCCGCCCCTCAGCACAGCCCCACAGCACAGCCCCTCAGCACAGCCCCACAGCACAGCCCCTCAGTGCAGCCCCACAGCACCAGCCCCTCAGCACAGCCCCTCAGCACAGCCCCACAGCACAGCCCCTCAGCACAGCTCCTCAGCACAGCCCCTCAGCACAGCTCCTCAGCACAGCCCCACAGCACAGCCCCTCAGCGCAGCCCCACAGCGCCAGCCCCTCAGCACAGCTCCTCAGCACAGCCCCTCAGCACAGCTCCTCAGCACAGCCCCACAGCACAGCCCCTCAGCGCAGCCCCACAGCGCCAGCCCCTCAGCACAGCCCCTCAGCGCAGCCCCACAGCGCCAGCCGCTCAGCACAGCCCCACAGCACAGCCCCTCAGCACAGCCCCACAGCACAGCTCCTCAGCACAGCCCCACAGCACAGCCCCTCAGCGCAGCCCCACAGCGCCAGCCCCTCAGCACAGCCCCACAACCCTACACACACTGCACACACAGTAACACAGCTCAGTGTGTGCACCCTACACACTTACACTGCACACACAGTAACACAGCTCAGTGTGTGCACCCTACACACTTACACTGCACACACAGTAACACATCTCAGTGTGTGCACCCTACACACTTACACTGCGCACACAGTAACACAGCTCAGTGTGTGCACCCTACACACTTACACTGCGCACACAGTAACACAGCTCACAGTGTGTGCATTATACACCCTTACACAGCTCCCAGTGCACATTTCAGCAGTTAAGTGTATGGGGTTGAGTGTAAATGGTTAAGTGCAGGGGATGAATGTAATGACTAAGTACAGGGGATGGGTCTAATGGTTGGCAGGAAGGGTTGAGTGTAAAGGTTAAGTGTTGGGGTTGAGTGTAATGACTGCAAATAATTTATGCAAATGACATAAGCCTATCCATTTGAAAGAAGAAATAAATTATTACCATGAGGGTAAATTTACCATGAAATCCTGCTTTCCTGTCAACCTGCAGAAAATATCACGCTGCTTAATAATCTAGCAGAGGCTTTTAAAGTGACAGAAGTAAAGTGGGATTTATAAATGTGTTTAAAATAACAGGGAATCTTTCCTAACCCCCCTAAAGAGGGATGCAGGCGATGGTGTGCCCGTCCTGCGGGGCCGGGGGCCTTCCTCTGATCTCCGGGCGCAGGGCGCCGTTTGATGAGGAACCTCGCAAACCCTCAAAGGAGTGCCAGCATTTTGAAATGCCACAGACAGTGAGCTTTGAGCTCGCCCACAGCCCACAGCACACAGCACACAGCCCACAGCCTACAGCACAAGCCCACAGCCCACAGCCCACAGCACAAGCCCACAGCCCACAGCCCACAGCACAAGCCCACAGCCCACAGCACACAGCACACAGCCCACAGCCTACAGCCCACAGCCCACAGCCCACAGCCCACAGCCCACAGCACACAGCCTACAGCCCACAGCCCACAACCCACAGCCCACAGCCCACAGCCCACAGCCCACAGCACACAGCACACAGCCCACAGCCCACAGCCTACAGCCTACAGCCCACAGCCCACAGCCCACAGCCCACAGCCCACAGCACACAGCCCACAGCCCACAGCCTACAGCACAAGCCCACAGCCCACAGCCCACAGCCCACGGCCCACAGCACACAGCCTACAGCACAAGCCCACAGCCCACAGCCCACAGCCCACAGCACAAGCCCACAGCCCACAGCCCACAGCCCACAGCCCACGGCCCACAGCCCACAGCCCACAGCCCACGGCCCACGGCCCACAGCACACAGCCCACAGCACACAGCCCACGGCCCACGGCCCACGGCCCACAGCCCATAGCACAAGCCCACAGCCCACAGCCCACAGCTTACAGCACAAGCCCACAGCCCACAGCCCACAGCCCACAGCCCACAGCCCACAGCCTACAGCCCACAGCCCACAGCCCACAGCCTACAGCCCACAGCCTACAGCCCACGGCCCACAGCCCACGGCCCACAGCCCACAGCCCACAGCCCACAGCCTACAGCCCACAGCCCACAGCCTACAGCCCACAGCCCACAGCCCACAGCCTACAGCCCACAGCCTACAGCCCACGGCCCACAGCCCACGGCCCACGGCCCACGGCCCACAGCCCATAGCACAAGCCCACAGCCCACAGCCCACAGCTTACAGCACAAGCCCACAGCCCACAGCCCACAGCCCACAGCCTACAGCCCACAGCCCACAGCCCACAGCCTACAGCCCACGGCCCACAGCCCACGGCCCACAGCCCACAGCCCACAGCCCAGCGCTGCTGCTACAATCTGAGTCCTGCCTTTCGCTTTGCAAAACTATGCGAGATGAAAACAGCCAAGCAGCCCCCATTCCTGCACTCTTAAGAGAGAAAGCAGAAAGTAGATGGGGGGGGGGGGGGGGGTTAAAGTTGAAGAGTGTGCGTTTTACTCTCTCTCTTTAACTCCCAGAATCCTGAACAGACCCTCTGTGCTAGATGTAAAATTATGAGGTTTCTTAAACCTCCATCAGGCATGTCAGACACATTTTAAGGAGAGATTGGCAGAGTGAGGGCTCACAGACAGTTTAATGGGAAGAGTTATCATGTGCTGTCAATAACTGACTCGCATCAGCCAATCAGAAGACTGCTCTGTGACACAGAGCTCTTAAACTCCTCTTGGTCAGAGCTATCCAACCCTGCTCCTGGAGATCTATCGTCCTGTAGGTTTTCATTTCAACTCTAATCTGGCACACCTGACTCTGCTAAACAGCATCTCAATGAGATCTCTAGCTGTCGAATAAGGTGTGCTTTGAGAGGGTTGGAGTGAAAACCTGCAGGACGGTAAATCTCTGGGAACAGGCTTGAGGAGGCCTGCTCTAGCTGTTGAGTGACCATAGTCCTGACCCTAACACCACGCACAAAGGATTTCCAGAGATGCCTTTGTGTAAACGCTCAGTTTTGCAGCATAAACAGGAGAAAGATCATAAATATGTGAAGAGAATGGTGTGTGTACTTCTATCCGACAGCAACTGACTTCATGAGCCTTTATATGTAAACACACCTCTTAAAATATTTATTCAGTATTGCTTTAATTTTTCCAGCGCATCAACAGAGGGTAATACTTAAAAGAGTGGTATCTGAATATGTATAAAAAAGAACTATCGCAAAGTATTAATAAAAGCGTCCTGTCGTTCGGGTTCATGGTGTTAAGTATCCTGCAGCATCCGTCTGAGTTCAGCGCTGAGGTCTGGTGCTCATGGTTGTCCTGGCCGTGGTCTGAGTTCAGCGCTAAGGTCTGGTGCTCATGGTTGTCCTGGCCGTGGTCTGAGTTCAGCGCTAAGGTCTGGTGCTCATGGTTGTCCTGGCCGTGGTCTGAGTTCAGCGCTAAGGTCTGGTGCTCATGGTTGTCCTGGCCGTGGTCTGAGTTCAGCGCTAAGGTCTGGTGCTCATGGTTGTCCTGGCCGTGGTCTGAGTTCAGCGCTAAGGTCTGGTGCTCATGGTTGTCCTGGCCGTGGTCTGAGTTCAGCGCTAAGGTCTGGTGCTCATGGTTGTCCTGGCCGTGGTCTGAGTTCAGCGCTAAGGTCTGGTGCTCATGGTTGTCCTGGCCGTGGTCTGAGTTCAGCGCTAAGGTCTGGTGCTCATGGTTGTCCTGGCCGTGGTCTGAGTTCAGCGCTAAGGTCTGGTGCTCATGGTTGTCCTGGCCGTGGTCTGAGTTCAGCGCTAAGGTCTGGTGCTCATGGTTGTCCTGGCCGTGGTCTGAGTTCAGCGCTAAGGTCTGGTGCTCATGGTTGTCCTGGCCGTGGTCTGAGTTCAGCGCTAAGGTCTGGTGCTCATGGTTGTCCTGGCCGTGGTCTGAGTTCAGCGCTAAGGTCTGGTGCTCATGGTTGTCCTGGCCGTGGTCTGAGTTCAGCGCTAAGGTCTGGTGCTCATGGTTGTCCTGGCCGTGGTCTGAGTTCAGCGCTAAGGTTGGGTGCTCATGGTTGTCCTGGCCGTGGTCTGAGTTCAGCGCTAAGGTCTGGTGCTCATGGTTGTCCTGGCCGTGGTCTGAGTTCAGCGCTAAGGTCTGGTGCTCATGGTTGTCCTGGCCGTGGTCTGAGTTCAGCGCTAAGGTCTGGTGCTCATGGTTGTCCTGGCCGTGGTCTGAGTTCAGCGCTAAGGTCTGGTGCTCATGGTTGTCCTGGCCGTGGTCTGAGTTCAGCGCTAAGGTCTGGTGCTCATGGTTGTCCTGGCCGTGGTCTGAGTTCAGCGCTAAGGTCTGGTGCTCATGGTTGTCCTGGCCGTGGTCTGAGTTCAGCGCTAAGGTCTGGTGCTCATGGTTGTCCTGGCCGTGGTCTGAGTTCAGCGCTAAGGTCTGGTGCTCATGGTTGTCCTGGCCGTGGTCTGAGTTCAGCGCTAAGGTCTGGTGCTCATGGTTGTCCTGGCCGTGGTCTGAGTTCAGCGCTAAGGTCTGGTGCTCATGGTTGTCCTGGCCGTGGTCTGAGTTCAGCGCTAAGGTCTGGTGCTCATGGTTGTCCTGGCCGTGGTCTGAGTTCAGCGCTAAGGTCTGGTGCTCATGGTTGTCCTGGCCGTGGTCTGAGTTCAGCGCTAAGGTCTGGTGCTCATGGTTGTCCTGGCCGTGGTCTGAGTTCAGCGCTAAGGTCTGGTGCTCATGGTTGTCCTGGCCGTGGTCTGAGTTCAGCGCTAAGGTTGGGTGCTCATGGTTGTCCTGGCCATGGTCTGAGTTCAGCGCTAAGGATGGGTGCTCATGGTTGTCCTGGCCGTGTTAAGTTCCTCATTCAAAGATGAGCTGGGTCTGCGTTTTGGTCAGAGTAAATGTGGGCAGTGATGTAGACCTGGGCCTGCGATCGTGTTCGGGTGCAAAGGACACGCATAAAAGACCAGCTTCCTGCTTCATGAGCAAGAGTGGATCTATCCTGCATTTATTTTTAAAGAATTTAACGCAGTTCTCCAGGTACCAGGTGTAAGAATGCAGATCAGAATTCAGGCCAGTGCTGTGTACCAGGTGTAAGAATGCAGATCAGAATTCAGGCCAGTGCTGTGTACCAGGTGTAAGAATGCAGATCAGAATTCAGGCCAGTGCTGTGAACCAGGTGTAAGAATGCAGATCAGAATTCAGGCCAGTGCTGTGTACCAGGTGTAAGAATGCAGATCAGAATTCAGGCCAGTGCTGTGTACCAGGTGTATGAATGCAGATCAGAATTCAGGCCAGTGCTGTGTACCAGGTGTATGAATCGTACCAGGTCTGATATCACCGCTTCCTTCAGCCTCCCTACGAGCGGAAGTTCAAACTCAAAACATCTCTTTGTTTCTGCAGCCAGGAGTGCTGCAGGCCAGCATGCGACACGCGGCAGAGAGAGAGAGAGAGAGAGAGAGAGAAGGGTCTGCGTTCGCTCACACGCTCAGGCCAGGAGCATTAATAACCCCTGGGGAGTCTGGGTAACGCTGGCCAGGGAGTCCGCGGCAGGAAGTGAACGAGCGGGAGCGGAGCCTCACGCTCGGAGGTGCGGATGTCGGGTTTCCGTGCCGACGCTGCAGCTCCTCCCCTCGATCGAGGACAGGTTTATAAACGCAGCGCCGGAACACTGCGGGCATTAACACCGCACATTAACGTCTCTCTGGCCTGCGCTGCAGGCTGCTGTCCTCGCTCTGTAATGTGCAACATGTCTTTGCTAAAGTCCGGATGATATTAATAAGAAATGAGCGCATAGATAACCACAGGAGCAGAGGGGAAGAAACACATCCCTATCGTAAGGTGAACAGAACACAACGTAACGTTTTATTTTTTTTGCAGGTATAAGAATTATTCATGCTAAAATGGAAGAAGAGATTTTTTGGCTATATGTCTTCTCA